>JANPWX010000548.1:1001381-1029762 GCA_024734555.1 Trochalopteron elliotii
CGGCCGCGCTGCCCCGCCCCGCCCCGCCCCGGGGAGCAGCGCCAGCCCCGCACCTGCCCGGAGATCCCACGGAGCCCGGGGGGGGCACAGGCACCGCCCGAGGCACTGGTGGGTCTTCACCCCCTCGCACTTTCCCCTTCTCAGCCTGAGCCCCGCTTTCACAGCCCTGTTATCTCCGTGCGCCCACGCTGCTCACCCATCCCTCTAACTCTTCCCGGCTCAAGCTCTCTGCTCCTCAGTGTGCTCCTGCCATCGTGGACATGGGACAGCAGCGCCCCTGTCCCCACCCGCCATCAGCCACCAGCCACCCTCCTGTCTTTGCTTTAGCCACCTTGGAGCAGGTGCAAGAAGCAAAAACACTTCCCCAAGACCTTGATGAAATTGTGTTCTGTCTTACCAAAACAGACACACCAAGCTTCTTGTGTTGGAGTGACTCCTTTGCTCTTCCAACATTTCGAAGGACAATTATTTCTGAACAGAAAAGTGTAATTACAATTTTAACAAAGGTACTTTCACTTTCAGAAATAACGTTTTTGTCACCATATTCGTTCAAAAATCCAGCATGCGAGAAGTTTGTGTAATTCTGACAAAGCTGCAATCCATCAAACAGACAATTACCTCAGGAAAACAGTAGTGGGAGGCAATGGGAGCACTGAAATCCCACTGGAAATTTTACCAATACACACACACACACAAAAAAATAAAAATAAAAAAAAATCACAGAAACCACTGCTAGCAGACAAGTCAACAGTTGTTTTATTTCCACCTCAGCCAAATCCCATCCTGAACACACAGCAATACATTGCTAAGAAGCTCCGTCCACAGAGGGAACTTGGATGAGCTCCCCATCTCACTGAAAATTATGGATATTTTCCACTTACATGCACAAGGCCAAGATCTCATTCCTGGGAATTGGTGACACCAGAAGACTGAACACAAGATTCAATTGCATCTGTGCTTCCAAAATAAACAACAGCCCAATACCTTCCAGCTGAAGGGATTTGGCCTGCAACCCCTGGACCTCTGCCTTCGGCACCGGGGCCAAAAGCTGTTAGCTGGTAAAGATTTCTTGGCTTTGGGGGTGGATTAAAAAAAATATGAAAGTTTGCTGCTCTGCTGAGGGAACTGCTCAGCAGCTGCACGTGGTGTTTCCAGGCAGATGTGTGACAGGCACAACATTTGGGACACAACTGGAAATTCCGTGCAAGCACGGAAGGGCAGGGTGTAACACTCCAGGCAGCAGCAGCAGGGCCCAGGTGGCACAGCTGGGAGAGAGAAAAACACGTGGAGAGGCACAAGGGAGAGGAGCAGGGGGCAGGGTGGGAGAAAACAGCTTGGACACGCACTTCCCAAAGCTTTTTTTAGTCCTATGCACTAGTGCCAGGTATTCCAGGCAGAACATTTACACTGAAGCAGCAGACAGCACCAGATTTTATTTTTCTTTCAGAATCAGGTCACAAAGCCCAAAGTTTCTATTTTAAGTCTTAGGAACACACACTCCTAGGACAGCTACATCATCTTTGAGGCAGTGTACTGACAAGAAGTTACTGGATTAGCCTTAAGACTTAGTGTCAAGGATTTGGGGCTGAGGGAGCTCGTAGGAACTGTGAGAATGTTTGGAGGTCAGATTGTGCTCATGGTGTCTATGCTGGTGTGTCCAACAGACCCGAGAGAGCCCAGCCCCTTGTCCACTCATGTAACAGGAAACCGACAGATGTGCCACAAATTGACCTCTAGGATCAAAGCCATTTTCGGCTCCTTTCCCCGCTTTGATACAAATGTTTCCAAGATTTGTTTCTGCCCCTTGTCCTCGAAAATACTCCTGGAAAGGCAGGATCCCAGGTGGGCACACCAGTGCCTGGCCTCTGCGTCGTTTTCCCGATGCTGCTCCGTGTGTTCTGTCTCATGTTTCAGACCCAGTGTTTCCTCAGACAAAACAACTTCAGGGAATTTTCCTTCCAGGTGAATTCAGTGCAGATATTCAGGCATGGTTCGCTTTGCTGGTGTTTTTATCATCTTTTTTTCCACAAATAAGCTGCAATACCCATAATATATAGCAAATTATGACTTAATTCAAACAATGCCAGTGTCCACATGCCACATCTCTGTACGTTTTTTACACTGATTTTTAGACCTTGCATCACTTTTTATTCCAGCTTTTTCTTCATTTCACAAGGCAAAATGTCCCTTAAAAATGAACCGACACACATTTCGTAACCTCTGGCTGCAGGCCATGCAATATTGAGAGGATGGTGTGAATACTTACCACTCACACCTAAGGAACTAAAACACCTACCATTAAAACTGAAATCTGTTCAAAGAGTCAAGTGCCCTTAAAAGTGACCCTGAAAGCTTTTGTGAGCCTCCTCCTGCTCCAATCTGCACATGCATGACGTGTTAGCACATGGTGTGACAGCAAGCCTTGGGCTGCTCCTCATCCCAAACCAGGGCAGCTTTGAATTTGGATAAAGTTCAGCAAATTTCTCACTGACACCAGCAGGAATAGGTGTGAGTGTGTGTAGGGGGAAAGAGAATGTGCAAGACACCCAAAAAGGCAGACACACGCTTGATAATGTGATTTCAGACAAAGATGCTATTTTAAAATTTGACTTGTATTCTGAAGAGTAATTGTACTTAAATTTAAATAGCTAGATTTGAAAAGAAATGAAAGGAGTTGTGCTTAGCTGTTGCCATTGCAAAAATCTATTCTGGAACATGCTGAGCTATGAATAACACCACAGAAAATTCATAAAATGCACAGCTCATTTCAATGCCAAATTGCAGTTGGAAGACTCAAAATTAATCAACAGACTATGAGAACCCCAACTCATGATTTAAACCTGATTTCATTTACATCAACATAATGCAACTGATTTCAGTAGAGGTGGAACTTACTTATGTATAAGAACTTAAAATTAGAAATGTTAACAATGAGAAGAGGAGGCCGTCGAAGTAGGAAACTCTTTTCTCTGCAAAAAAAATCCCAGCCCTTTAAAATCAGATTTTAGACTTTAAAAGTTTAAGAGCAGAAAACAAGACTAGACACTGTACTGCAAACTAAATGCTGGCCAGAAAATGAGGTATTTTAATCCAGAATTCGTGCACAGAAATCAAAGACTATTCAGAGTATCACAGGCTGAATAAAATCTGGTTTCAAACTTCATCAGTGTTCATCTGGATGTTCATGATGGGCTGGCAAACACGGCTGGAAAGCTTTTCCTTCCACATCAGCCCAGGCTGAAATGCACAGAGTATCATGAACCTGCAGGGACTCAGATTTATGGGGTTTTACCTGAATGCTTCAGCACAGACGTTTTCAGTTTTATCACAAAGCAATGAGTGACTGGCTGCTAGAACACAGCACAGTGTGGTTAACCTTGGTCTTTCAGAGGAAGCAATGGGACTGGACACCAAGATCTGGGGTGGTTTTTCACAGTTCAAAGCCAAGAATCACTTATGACTTTTATTAACCTTAAACCAACAAACCATTTCGACTTTCAAACCAAGGTTTGTAAGTCTCAGCTAAACACAGTTACTGCCTGAAGATTCACAGACACAAGAGTAAAAGAGCAGATAATAAAAGGTTTTAATCTTTTAATAAGATACACACAGAGTAAATCTAAACATAGCCTTGCTGCAAAGTGCACAGCATAAAACAGCCTTGAGGAGAATTCTAGGAGAAAATCATATTCCATTTCAGGCTTGCCTAAATCAATCAGGGGAATTTGTCCAGCACTCCTCACTTTGAACTCACAGAAAGCTCAGACTCACTCCTTTGTAATACTTCCTAGTATAGGGAGGTTCACAGGGTCAACTTTTATCCCTAATCTTGTGGAACATTCCTCAGTACCTCCAAGTGCAGCATCTCCATGCGTGCCAAAACACAGACTGCAAAACTCTGGCAACAAATTCAAACATGAAGAAACTGAATTACAGGCTGAGTAACTCCAGTAGTGCTCCCACCTTACATTACTTACACCTATATCTCTTCATAAACTGCACTCAGAAAAAAACCAAGACCAAGTGTTTCAAAACTTGAAACTGAAGTGTGTTTGTGATTTTAGTTTTATGCTCTTTGCATTTTTTAAAGTATTTTAAAGCTTGAAATTCAAGTGTGATTGTGTTTTTCTTACTTTTATGCTTTTTACATCTGACAGAAAAAATTGTTTCATTAGATTAATATTAAAGGTGTATTTCTTTGATAACAACCTTACTGCTAAATCACTCTTACTTTTTTCCCTTCAACTTTGTTCTATAAAGAAGAAATAACTGTATTTTCCTTTTATATTGCCTTTAAATATCAAAGGCAGGCAAATCCCATGTTTTAACCTACAGAACTTAAACCCAGATTTCAGAAAATAAAGCAGTACCATGAATTAAGTCTTGAGATGAAGAAATATGGTTTTCAATAAGCAATTTCACATCAATAAAAATCTTGACTTGGTAAAATATTCATATATTCAACTAGAAATGAAATAAGAAATCATCACCAAAATCTTAAAAGCATTCTAAGCCCTTCTGGACTACACACGGGTAGGAGTGAATGGAGGGTGCAGTAAAGAAAACCCAGCTTTTGTGAAATGTTCAGTCTGGTATGAACCTGAAGATTAAAAAAAAAAACAAAAACAACTTAACACATGCTTTCAACATCCATCTATAAATATTAAAACAGGTATAGACAACACAAATCAAAAGACTTCTGTATTACAGGGGAATATTAAAAATGATACCTGAGGTCAGTGTGGTTCTGCTAAGAACCAGATGCAAATACAACAGACTTGTCTCGTGGTGCATGAAAAGCAAGTACAGCTCTGTTGACTAGAAATATAATTTAAGTGAGAAACACAGCAAAACGAGGTGTGGAAAATGAGCCATGCATGGCCCTGACAATAACTGAATCAGAACTCACAATTCAAATATCCATAGGTATTTTCTACAGTGAAAATAACTACAAAGGAATGTCTGTTTCTACAGCCTCAGTAAGCTCAGACATACCTGGAGCCCTTTTAACAAGTATCTTGCATCTTTTACTGAGGAGCCACAGACAGGAGAGACTCCAGAAATACCTTTCAGTAAGGTTTTGCTGTGGAAGTATTTCAAGGAAACATAAACCTGTAAGTCATACAGCTTGTCACACACTTGGCACCAGACACTGTGATCTTGGAACATGAATTCAAAGTAAAATGTCACATACCTTGGCAAATTTCTCTGCATACATCTTGTTAGGATAGTTCTGTATTCTTCCATGAAACCCAGAGAACAAAGGTGCTGGAGGGAACTCTTTCAGAAGTCAATGTGAACACAGCGTCACTTTGTGTACTGGCCTTGTCTTCAAAATGCAGCACACATTCTGCAGTATCTGCTGGTCCTCTGACCTCAGGTATTGAGCATTTCAAAATGTATCAGCAATACATGTGAAGAGCTGTTACACTTCTGGAGTAAGATCCTGTTATATGTATACTGCAAGTTTATATGGATTTGTTCCCTCATGAAAATATCAATTGTAAGTAATTTGAGATGGTTTTGGACCTTCATATCCTTGTTCCATAGAATACATAAATCCAAGTAGGAGGAAACATTCACCTAAGAATAGTATCCTAGAAACACTCACATTTTATTTTTCTTAGTCTGAAATCAGCCATGTTTCTAGATAATATCACAAATTCCTCCTAGAAAACCACAGCATGTACCTGTAAATGAAAGAAGCCTCAATTCACACCAAGATAGCAAGAGTTCACAAAACACCACCTCAGCTTTCTCAACGTATCTGCAAATATACAGAACAGATTTATTCTGTACAGAACACAAGCTTTGCAATTTACCAAAGCAGGGAGCAAGGCATAAATATTTGCAGCCTTTGACTGTACAATGAAATCTGGTGCAGCAGCTGAAGGATGGAACAGCAGCTCAAAGCAGTTGAGTCCAAGGTGTATTGGTGCAGACTCCTTGTGCTTTCTGGTGCAAGTGAAACTCAAGTAGAAATGGTTCTACAAAGGTACACTGCAAAATTAAGTAGTCCTTTTAATAACTAAGAGGGTAATTTTCCCCCCAGTCAGTACCTGAGTTGGAAGATTTGCAGTAAGTAATAAATTGTATCAGTCTGTCCCATCACGCTTGACAACCCAGCACTAAAGGAAACAAATCATTTGTGGAGTGAAAAAGTTCTGCCCCATTGAAAGGAACAAAAAACCCATCAAGTGCATTTTTCATGGAAAAACAGTCCAGAAATAATTCCCCATTTATTAGGGTCAAAGAACTAGCTACTCAAATGGAGGACAGCAGCTTTTCATCACCTCCTGTGATATTTATACTTCTACAGAGTTGGCTCTGGTAAGTCAATTTCCATCCAGGAAATGTGAGTATTATCCATTGTTCCATGTGGTAGACCTACAATTCTTCTTCACTTCTTATCCATCCCTGTTCCAGAAGTTGTCAAGCATGGGAAGATGTTCAACAGGCAGCTGTACATACCTGAAACTACTTCAATTATACAAATAAAAAGGTCAATATAGACACACAACAGAATGCCAAGCTAAGAGGTCTACATTAAGCAAAAGTCTACAAATTCAGATGTTAAATGCAATTTGGTCCTATATTTGTTTAGTCACCTTCAGTGTTCCAGGTTGGCTGATTAATATGCACCTACTGTCTGAGGAACCAAGGATGTGGTTTCTACTTCTGTAATTTTAAAGCCATGTTATTTTAAGCAAGCAGATAAAGCAAGTTTGTGTCTGCATGGTCACAACCCTCGGGGTGCTGCTGCAGGGTCTGTGTAAACCTGTTGACATCCTAAATGTGTTTGACAGTCTGCCTTGGCACTGCTGCTGCACCAGGGACATTGGGCTCTAGCACCTCACCATCCTTCCCCTTCCTCCTCCTCCTCCCTTCCATGCCCACAGCTGGGAAAGACAGCTGCTGAGAATCTGGGATCTGAGAGAACCAGGTTCATGCAAGGAATGGTAAGTGAGCCACTGTTTTACCAGGGAAACATTCAAACACCATCACCCATCAGTACAGCAAAGTCAGTTTACACTGAATTCCCTGACAACTTCATTAAGTGTTTTTCTTCTAAACAAAAAACAGTCTGTGCAACTCTGATGCCATACTGACAGCTTCAACACCAAGATAGAAGGCAAAGCCATGTTTTTTCCACAGCATATCAAGAACACTAATAACCAGTAAGACTCAGATCAGCTTTAATCAAAGCATAGGGAGCTGTGTATTTAAGCAAGAATAAGTTGTACTCAAATAATCATTACTGATGTCAAATTAATGTTTTGAGTCATTACCCTTTAAATGTCAGTGAGCAGAGCATGTCATTCACACATCCATGATCTCTACATCAGCACACAGCCTCAGAAGGACAACACAATCAGTGTTCACTTGTCAACATGAAGTCCTGCTCCTTTTTCAAGTAAAACATTCAGTAAACACTTCAGCATTTTCTTTGATTTGAAATTATAGTACAGCAGGATGGGATTTTACCCATGTCATACTGAAAAGCACAACAACTTTTAAGGGTTTTTTTAAACAATCAACTGGATTCATAGGAGTCAGCTGAAATGAAACACGACAAAGACCCTTCCCAGAAGCTGCTGCCTTGCAGTTGCCTTTTTTTGAACAGAAGCTTCATTACATAGTGAAACCCTTAAATCTATCAATGTGGGACAGGCACCACATGTGATCAGAACAAATGAATTCTCACTCACTTGCAAGAGAACTTTCTTTTGCTCTTACAGCCACAATGCAGATCCCAGATTATATCTATACATGAAAATTCAAGCTGGAACAAGGCAGCTCTTCACAAACCCCATCCATTTTTTGGAAGTATACTGAACAAAAGATTGCCTGTATCTTGCAATGTAAGAACAGTGCAACAAAATCTTTTATTGCTGACCAGGAAACAGTTTCACGTGATTAAAACAAACACTTGTGCCCTTGTTCAAAAACAGTCAGATAGTTAAGAAGTATCAGACACTAATCATGTCCATACAGTTTAAGTCTGCTTCCTTGTGTACAAACACAAGAAAAACAAATCACTATTTTTCTGCAAAACTAAGCCTTATTCACTGTGAGACTTTTTTGAGTGAAATAAAGGCAATGGTTCTGGTACAGTGAATGGCTTCTCATGAAGTTATCTCAGTAAGAAGAAGGTTCTGCAGGAAGAGTATGTCTAAAAACTGTTAGCAAATATACACAAGGAGGCAGGACTGATGAGAAGCTACAGGTAACCTTAGATTTACAGCCTTGCTACTGCAACTCTGCAAAATACAAAATGATTTTGTATGAAAATTTTTTAAATAAAACATCTTTTACATGATTGCAAGTGCATAGTTTACAAGTTCAGCCTTGTCTGCCTGTTGTCAGTTTTACAGCAAAGAGGGACAATGCTTTGACAGATGACAAATACAGGATAAGCCCTTTAGCATGTTCCACTTTTATTGAACATTTTCTGCAAATGCAGATTACAACCTTGGTTTAGGTTGCACGCATCAACTTAAGCCATAATAAATCAGTGTTTCTGAAATCCAAATTCTAGTGGTAAGGGTTAGGTAGTGGTTGATTTCTGTAGTTAGAGAAATTACAACAGTGTAAGTGTCACTCATAAAAGCAGTATGGTGCAAGAGGCTCTTTGGTGCCAAAAAACTGTCAGTGATGCATTTATGAATGCTACTGAGTAAAAAGCAATCTAATTTACAACTCTTCCTCGCAGTGCTAGAGAAACATCAAAGGACACTGGAGACCCCCACACCTTGAGCAGTCTGCGAAGAAATATCACCCTTACAGAAAAGCTGTATAAAAATCAATGACAAAAGACTTAAATCAGAAGGTATATCCTATCTTTCATCCTGAAATACAGGTCAGGTACGGCCCAGCTCTACAGCAGGCATATTAAATAATCAGATTTAAAGTGATCTACACATTGAGACCTGAAAGATCACTGCCTTAATCTCACACCCATTTATATGGGCATTTAAGTGGCAATGTACTTGCATCATCTAAATCTTCAGTAGCGCCTAAAGAACAAACTGCCTCCACACCAGCATGCACCCAGAACAGCCATATGGCAAACACCTAGGAGGATGTGGAAACCCCAGATTTCAAGTGAACTCTAAGAAGTCCTAAAGGAACTCACAATTCGTATCTCTACTGACAGGTGACTTTTTAATCTGGCTGAGTGTAACAAAAACACAGACTTACTCATGAGGTTTTCCCAAACTACAATGTATAGGCCGATCCTCGCATAGATATACACATATGTACAAAACGTATAGAAAAACAAGGGTCCTGGAGACAAGAGTCCTATCTTGAGTGGAAAGACACTACATATACTGTAAAGGAGAAAAGGAGATAAAGGGCCAATTCTGCCAGCACAAGCACTCGTGGTTCCACACTAACTTCAGTCATTATTGCATGCATTAGATGCCCAGAGTCACACAAGTAGCTCTGGTGCAACTGAGCCAACCGACTAAACTGCTCTTCCAGAACATCTCACTTTCAACCTGATCTAAAAGTCAAGGTACTACTTCACACGTCAATAAAAGAGGAGGAAAGAAAACCCTCATGTGATTTGCTACAGCATTAAGTGTAGTTATTTGCACAGCCTGGCTGGGTTTAACACAACTGCAAATCTCCATTTCAAAACAGACTATTCTACCTCGCAACACCTGCACAGTCAGAAACAGAAAAGAGAAAATACACAGCTCCTCAGACACTCACTTAGAACTACCACCTCTAAAAACCAAGCTTTCTGCTTCTTTTAAAATGCAAGTTTGCTTCACAGAACTACCACTGCAAATCCTACTCTTTCCCTTCCAACCGTGCCTGCCTCAGCATTCCAGGTTACAGCTGAGGCATTTGCACCCTCTAGCTGTCACAGGGAGGACACATTACTTATATCTAACTTACATTCATTTTCAACTTCAAATTTATTGAGGCAGTTTATATCAAGGTATCCATAAAATAATTCAGAAATAACCCAAGTATACCGTTTAAACATCTTCATGATTTATCCATTTACACACTCAGTACACAAACAACCCAGCCTCTGTACAAGTTCATCACATGCAAACCACCCATAAAGACAAAAACTTTAATTAAAAATAAGTCACAACTCAGTGTACTGTTTCAACTGCATCTCCATTTACCAAATGGCACATTGAATATTCTCTAAAATAAGATGTTTTTAACAATCTTGTTAAAAAATTCTTGGGCAAAATATTTCTAGACTTAAAAAACATCAAGATTTTTCAAAACACTCAAGATACTATACAACTTATAATAACCTTGAAATAGGTTTACAAGGTTGTTAACCAAGGTATTTACATACCAAATAATGTAAAGCAAAAAATTTGTATTTCTAATGACAAAAAGGTGATGCATTAAAGATTTATGAAATTAAAATTAAGGCTCTTTGTTATAGTTCTTTATGTAACTTTACATAATAGCCAACTTTGGAAATGTCAGTCTTGCACATTCTTGTCAATCTACTGCATTTAAAGCAGTAGGGTATATTAAGTATTACTTTGAATAATTACATTGCTACTTCTATGTTTGAGCATGCTTTTGAAACACTGTAATTATGAAATATTTACAATGTGTAGCCTTCAAACTTTATGTAAAAGCCCAAGTATGACTGTCTGATTTGAATACAAACAATATACTTGTAAAAACGCTTTTACTTCTCAAAATTAAATGTAAACTACTACAGTTTTAACAAGCAAACCAGCTCTGAAAAGTTTCAACGTGTGCCTGAATGTGGACAGTAAAAGTTGTGTGAAATTTCTCAGACAGTACTGTTTTTCAATTCAGACTGAACTGTTCGTTTTATCAGCTGTTTTCTGTAAGCATGTAGAAAAATTAAATATTTTTCTTTAAAAAAATTATTCCAAGACCTACATATACTTTGAGCTGTGTCCATAGGTTTCTTGAAAACTCAATACTGTCTTGCAGGTTGTAGTGATTGGTCCACAGTTTATTTCAGGATGTGTGTTCAACTAATAAAAGCAACTCGCTGTTTTTCAACGTCATTTCTCTTAAAAGCACAATGATATAAAACACTGAAGACAAAACAAAAAAAAAAAAAAAAAAAGGAATGGTAACCTAAAGATCAAATCCATTAGCCATTTCTCCTACTATATCAAAATTTGTAGTCAGAATTGTCTTTATTGACTTTATTTTTCATTTTTGTACACAAAGAAAAACATGTTCATATCCATCATGAACAAAAACTTAAAAAGGCAGAACTAGAAGACATTTGTGTCCTTCACCAAAGCAAAGCTGTGCTAAAGGTTCCAAACATTTCCATTTTTAAAATAAATATTTTCTTTTTTTTTTTTCATTGTCTACATTCCAGTCTTCAGAGTGTCACTGGAAATTGCAGCCTATCATGAAATACACACTTTTAAACAGAGTCCCAGCTCACTGCGTTTGGTAGCTTGCCATACCATATCCAGCTTGGTTAGGTATTACAGGAGCACCTTGTCCCTGGGCAGGTTGAGCACCAAATCCACCCATCCAGGCAGCAGATGGAGATTGGCTTAAAAAGAAACAGGATGGTTAAAAAAAGTGGGGAAAGGCAACATAAAAAAACAAAACAAAACATAAAAACATACTTCCTACACAACTACTTGTATCAAAATAGAACAATTTCTTCTTCTTTTTAATGAGTAATTCAGGTTAAACTCTTCAACGTGTTACTCCTGAAAATATCATGAGCTTTTTAAGAACAAAGGAGAAAAAAACCCCACAAACCTTGGGTACCAGTTGGATATGGCACCTGCCTCCAAAGGCATGGACACACACACAGGTGGCTGAAACTGAATCAGTGATGCAGAAATACAAGAAATACCCAATACCTCATGGACATGAACACCAGTGATGGGTTTATCAGGGCTTAACATGTTTAATTGGCACCAGATAATGAAGAACTAGGCAAACAAGTTATTTCAAAATTTTGTTAAAACGAAGAGTTCTTGTGAAGACTTCTGTCTTCAAGAGATCCATTATTGAAAGCCCACCCAAAATCTGAAACTGCACAAGTTGAAGTGTCTGTTTAGTTCCTTCTCTCCTTGTAGGCAAATATCCAGGGCTCCTGGCTCAGACTCAGCACTTCAAGTCAGAATCCAGAACATATTTAGACACCAGACAAGACCACCCCCCAAACCTTTACCACCCTGGGTGGTCTTTGTGCCTCCATCACACATGGTATGTGCCATCAGGTACAGACCTGGGCGACCCACCCCACCCCACCTGCTCATGGCAAGCACTGAACATGAACTGTAAGCACACAGGAGTCCCCCTAAAGTTTGAAACCTTGTGCAATCCTTGACCCAAATGAGCCTGAAACTTAAGATACAGCATTCTTGGAATATTCTAAAAAAATTAAATATAATTACTCACTCTACTCCAAAACCCTGTTGATTCCATGCTTGGCCATACATTCCATATGATGGTACTTGCCACCCATTAGCCATATATTGCCCATACTGTTGTGGATTTCCATATACTTGGCTCCATTGTCCCCACTGACTGTAATCCACCTGCAGAAAGAATAATCCATTGTACTTCAGGTTCTAGAGATGGTGGATATTGCATTTGTGCTGCTGAAGGCAAAGTTTTGGCTATATCAATCAGAGAGCTAAAACAAGCAATAATGAGATCTGAAAAATAAGATGTCACTATGACTTAATTAGATCCTTGTACTGAAAAATCTATTTGTGTGTGCTTGAAACCCCAAAGACTATTTGGTTGGACAGCCACCTAATCTGCAGTTAGCAAAACAGCAAGAATTAAAATTACCTCAAAGTTTCTCCCTATCTTGGATCATATCCAGAAGACAGTAACAGATATTCCATCAAAATCACTAGCCCAATTTGATGAACTGGAACATAACTGAGACAGAACATGGAATTTCATAAGAACTCCACCACAAAATTTAGCCATTATAACTGGGAAGTCATTACAGGTATAAACACAATTGCTTTTGTAATACAAAGAAAAGATTAAGTACAGTTACCTGTTGGAAGTTTTTAGTCATATCAGGGGATTCTTTACCCCAATAACATTTAACAACGTGTCCTTCAATTGTGGTTCCATTAACTGAAACAATAGCATGTGCTGCACTTTCATGGGTTGAAAACCTAAAAAATGTAAAAACAAACTAAGGTTATGTTTTACAGCACTTCCACCTGATTAATTAAAAACCATTGACTCCATACATACAGGAAATTCAGAGAAAAACATGTTTTCACAAACATTCATCTTTTGAGGTAAAAACGTTGGTGGCCCTTTTTACAAGTTCCAAATTATTTTATTAATATATGGTGACAGCTTTTACTGTATCAGGACAAGTGCAATCAAGTGAAATTACAGAGAGATGAAGCATTACCACATGCACAGACCCAGAGATTTTGCTTTCTCTGTCCATACCTGACAAATGAGTAACCTTTCTCTGGGAACACCCTTATTTCCATAATCTGCCCAAAAGGTGAAAAAGTCTGTCTCATAAGTTGATCTACAACATAAGATGTTTTTGAATTAGTAACCATCCTGGTGTCAAAGTTTCAATAATAAAAAGTAAGAGAACACTTCATACCTGTTAGCCCCGAGGCAATTCCTCCACAGTACACAGTACAATTTTTTGGACTTGACTGATTTACTACATCTTCAAATCTCAACTGTTTTGTGTTATCTGTAAAGAGAGAAAGCTGGTTTTCAGCAGTGGGCTGACAGTAACCCAGACACTTACCTCATACACAAGCATGAATTTCACATTTAACAAACACATTCAATATTTTATGACAGATCAGCAGTGCCACCACTATGCTGATACAACACACCAAAAAAATCTAATCAAGATCTGGAAGGCAAACTAATGTGTGGTTTAAGTGACATGATTTTGGCTCATGTTTTATTCCCCCACTGAACAGTGAAAAGACAGCAAACACAACACAGCATGACATCAAGCTCTTACTTTCTTGTGTACTTTTGGGGGCTGGTGGTTTCCTTGTTGCCCAGTTAGTTCTGATCTGGCGGCCTCCCAACCATTGGCCTCCCATGTGTACAATAGCATTTTCTGCATCCTGAAGAGATTAAAACAGAGATTGTAGCACTTTCAAACAAAAACCATGCATAAATCTACCCCCAAGACTTGGTTATCAGTTAATGCCACTGACAGAACCAGTAGCAGTACTAAGAGTATGAAATTCTGAACAATCATAGCAAGCAGACAAACGTTAATTAACGTGAAGGCAACTGGGTATAGAGAAGGCCCTCAGAAGTCATTTGGTAAAAGCACTGAAATAAAACAACTATCATTAAATGTTTCTTTTGCTTCCTGAAGGTGTGCAACAGATGCTTTGTAAGTTCTCTGCATGTTAAAGTCATTGTAAGAGCACACAGGAGAGTCCATGGCTCACTTTTTATCTTGAACATGAAACTGAAGACAATCTTTGAGTTCACAGTGTAAGCAGAAACATCTGGTAAGCAAGGGTAAGTTTGCTAACAGCTGCAAGAAGCAATTTGTCTCTCAATTGCTTTGGAAGAAGGCAGGCAGAGCAAACAGTGCACATTTGAAATGCTTTTCCAAGGGCACAAAGCTTAAGGAAAAAGCTGCAAAGCACAAGGGACAAAGAAAATGTGGACAAGTTAAAGGTGAGCTGCTCCCAGCTAGAATTCTCTTCTCAAACTCAGGACCTTGATCTTTCTAGGTTTTAATTATATTGAGTACTCCTTTTGAAAACACATAAATACAAAAATGAAATTACAAAAGATGAACAATAAGAAAAGAAAAACCCAATCTAAAAGACAATGAAACACCCCAACTGATTCAAGCACCCTTGCCTCCTAAAACATGGTGAATACATAATGAACTGACTAGAAAAAGAAACACCAGTGAATCTTGCTGCTATTCTGCTTGAGGATCACAGCTGAGACAAACATGGAATAGAGCCCAAGCCATAACTGATCCAGTCCAATGCAGGAGTTCAATTTTCCCTTAACTGTGTTATGCATTAAGACCTCAGGCTGGAGTACCTGAAGTCTGGGATCATATTCCACTTTCCCAAATCTACCAGAATGACACATTCTGAAAAACAGGCCTTAAAGTACCAGCTCAGAACAGTCACACCATAACTCTACAGGTGCAGCTGCTGTGGGAATGAACAGCAATCAGGACATAAAATTTAGAGTATTTTATAATACTATGTTTAGAATTCATCCATTAATCTTGTAGAATGAATACAAATTTCAAATTGGTATTTTAATGGCTCAGTCTGAAAAGAATCCAGTAACTTTAATTCCTTTAATAACTTTAACTAATGACTGTTACAGTTTCCCTCTGGTCACAGGAACCAAACACAACTGTATGACAGAGGAAGAGGGGTACAAGGAAATAACAGCTATTCCTTGCTTTTTCAGCTGTAACACAGAACAAAGAAAGTGTAACTGGAAAAATACACTAAATCAAGGCATTCAATTGCAGTATCTTATGGCATTGACAGATCTGAAGAAATTAAAATTTTTTCTTCTGATTATGACAGCTGCAGGTAACTGTTATAGAACATCAAAAGAGATCTGACATGTTGGACTTTGGACCACACAAACAGGTTTTATACGCCTAAAATCCTGGAACTATGTGTTTTTCCTATGCCAAATATTTAAGGAAAACGATTCACAGTTTCCCCACGTTGTCCTAAACATACATACAGCTCCTGTACATGTAAATTTGTTTCCCTGGGTGAAGTCTAATAAGCAGCGAATACAAAACCAGGCAAAACTAAAAATGGAAAACAGGAACTATTTTAGACCTGCATTGTGATTACTCACCAGTTTGTTATAAAAAGATACAAAACCATAGCCTTTTGACTTTCCAGTTGCCATATCTTTAACTACCCGTGCATCCCTGTGAAAAGAAGCACAGCTATATGAGGGTAGTATTGATAACCTGCAAAATAAAAACTAAAAGGAACCACACACACTGTATTGTGAGCATAATTTTTTCTTATAAATTCAGTTAGCCCTAAAACTACAGTCATTCCTGAACTCTCCCTATTGCTTCTTTACCTGTTAGAAAAAAGCAGTAGGACAAAAAAAATAACATGTAATAAACATGCAACCTATGCACATAACCTATACTGGCTATAACTAGAATGTTCAAATTTGAAGTATAAGAGAAACAAAGTTTCCTTTTCTAATATTCTATTGGCTAGGGTCCTCTAAGGTTTACTGTTCTATAAATTACTGTAACAATTCTATCTAATTTACCATGCATTTTCTAAATAGTTAAATGTCTTCTGCCTAGTGATACAAAATATATGAAATATTAAAAAAATCGAAAAAGAGGAAAAAATAGGAATTAAAAGGCATACATGGCCTGTTAACAGATTTCTTTATTTTTCTTGGTCAATTCTCTACCATCATTTTGGAGTTTGGGTAGCTGTAAATTTTGAAAAATTGACATTTTCAGAAATTTAAGAAAGGAGAATAAAACTAACAACAATGCTAAGCACACCAGTACGAAAACAACAAATTTACACAGAAATTTTAGTGAGTAAGTTAAAATGATTGGAAATATAGAACTGCACTGAATATAGAATGTTAAAATGTAAATACTAAAATATGTATATATAAATAATGTATAATAAGAATAAATAGAAATGAGAAAAAATCTACAACTGAGTTCCAGTGTGCACAGTTCCTTGCAGTTAGCCTTCAAGATCCTGTCCATTCTTATGAGCAATTCTGCAAAATAACCAGAATGCTATTACTTTTAATTGTGACTTGGACTTTAGAAAAACTGCAGGTCTCAGGTATAAATATAGATTGAGAAACAGAAACCTGAATTATTCTTTTTAAATTGATTTTTAAAACAGTACTACTTACCACATTAAGAGACAAAAAGCAAAGTAAACAAAACAGCAAAGGTAAGAAATAAGATTTATGATTCATTTAAAAATATGCGTACAGAACAAGAGAAAAATAAGAATTTTGTTCTTAGAAATATATTCCTGTAAAGTAGTACAAAAACGTTCATGTGCAACTTTGATTTTTATAAAGATACACTGATAAAAGATTAACAGACTTTTTTTTGCAGCAGTACTCTTTAGGACATATATACTTTAGCACTCTCAAGGATTTTGTAATGTTAAATATATTCCAATTAGAACACCAGGTGATTTAGCATCACCTGAGTTGTCCATGAGAAGTTTAAAGAAACATTCTCTTAACTGGCAGAAATGTGCACATATTGTAAAGCCACCATTCTTTCATTTAAGATATTATAATTGTAATTCATCCCATTATCAATCAAAAAACCAGATTTCATTCTCATAAGTGTTAGCTTTTTTCAAAACATTCCCAAGTTATTAACTAGCTGCTTTATAGATTTATATTCCAATTGCCCAGTTTTCCACACTGCCAATGAAATGCAGCAAAAATGCACATAAAACACACCCAGGATACAATATATACCAGTTGTCAAGTCACTACTCTGTACACATTCTCAACATCAAAAAATCACACTTAGAGCAGTAATTAAATTTTAATAAAAAGTTGAAGGACATTAGCATATAAATGAGGTTAAAAGGACATTGCTTTCAGCAAACCAAAGCACAATAACATTACTGTATTTACATTGTGAAATACACTGAGATATAAACCCCTCTTTACTACCCACCCACCCACCACAAGGAAATGAACAGCAGAAAAATCATCTCAATAGATAAGAAACAACATTTCAACTCAGAAACACATTTTCACTATCACATTTTCTGACTGATAACAGAAATGTTTATGGTGATACTTACGATATTTTACCAAAAGGAGCAAATGCTGACTTGATGTCTTCTGTTGTTATTTCTGGACTTAAATCCCCAACGAACACATGGAAGTGATCTGAAAATAAATAATTTACTAATCAAATATTTAACTGCTATCTAAAGTTTCAACTCCTGAGCAAGTGATGCTCTGCACACAGCACTGGGAACCAGGAACGCTCAGGATTCCATGTGAAGAGCAGCAGCAATTTAATCTGTCCACTCCGGTTTCCCCAGTTGTAAAGCAGAAACAGAAGAATTAGTTTGCACAGTTCTATTAAACACTAAATGGGAAGGAGAGAAGTTATGTTTAAATGCATTCATGATAAATTTTTACCACTTTGTGAAGGATTTGTGTAGAAGTGATACTGTGGCATTACATTACTTACTGGATGTATCTTTTTTCTGGCTACTTGGTGTTGTTGCCCAGTTTACTTTGACCTCCTGAAAACAAGTATAAGATTTAGTATAAATTCACAAAATCCTTACATTTTATAAATGCATTCAAGGGTGGGTTACAACTGTCAACGTTTACAAATCATCATTTAATATAAAACACCATCATAAACAGAACATCACAAATAATGTATTTCCTAAACAAGACTTAACTCTTAATATCACTACTTTTAAAAGATTATTCTATCAATATTTAATCTTGGCAAAACATCTTCAACGGTTTTATTAATATTTTCACGCAAATCTATATTCTTTAAATCTAAGATTACCACGTGAGCAACTTACCTTTCCCAAAATTTTTCTCCCATTCATAGCAGCTAATGCAGCAGCTGCATCTCTGTGTTCATAAAATTCCACAAAGCAATAAGGGTCATTGCTTGTATGCTGCAAAACAGAAAATCCAACAGAAGAGTTGACCCTTCTGCTATCGGGTTGCTGAGAAGAAAATCCAGGAAAATATATTACTTATAGCTAGAAACTTTCAGAATGATTTGCATCAGATTTATGAAATAGCCTTTGACATTACACTTAAATGCAAGAAATTATTAAGATGGATTTTTTTTAATCAAAGGTCTAGCAGTTCCTGAAGGATAGCCTGCTTTGAATGAGGACTGAAGTTTACTGAACTAAAAATAACTGATCACAAAAATGATCTGCAAACGGGATGGAAGGGGGGGGGGGGAAAGGGGAAGAATGGAGAGAAGAACAAAACTGCCTCATGCATACACTCAAAGCTAGAAAGGTTTACTCCCCAGACACATTTTCACCAATTTTCTCTTGCCCTACTTAAGAAGTCTCTCCTTTTATTTGACTGAAAACCACCAGCAGGCAGCAACCTGGAAGCTGCATCCTGTCAGTCTCAAGTGAAAAATGCCATAGCAAACAACTGGGAAATAACTTTTAAAAAGAACTCCAGTTTGACTGAGGGAAAAGGATATTAATTAATTGACTGTTAACTCTGTTAAACCTTGAGTACAAGCTGGTTTTGTAGGATGGCCTATCGAATCACCTTTAAAAATACTCACTGACAGAGGTCACTGAAGTGATAAATACACCAGAGTATAAAGTGCAAAGAACAGAAGAGTTTTCTGAAAAGCTGATCAAGTGGAAAGGATGATGAGAATGCCAACTCACACTGGATTTGATCTACCTCCACATGTAATGAGTACAGAAACTCTAACCAAAACATTCCCATTAACTATTCAGCATGTGCATGGACCAAAAGATGACAAACATTCATATTACCCTAAACAAGTTATTTCTCACATGGACAGGGAAGGGTCTAGCCCAGAGGAACTGCTCTGGCATCACTATTCTCACCTATCAACTTCTCCCAGTGCCAGGTAGAACACAGATGTAACACAGGTTAAGAGAAGCCTTTTCCAGCAGTCCTATTGAACTTCTGACAACTCACACACACTTACACTGATGAGCAATTCTAACCCCTCCCCCTGAAACTGGATTGTACAGCTTCAAACATAGTCTTGTCAACTTCTGAAGCTGTTCAGATGGAAGTTGAAGGGATCACAAGGCCTTTATACACCTAAAATGGCCATGGAGCCTGAAGTCATCCTCCTGAACACTGTCAGTACCTAGGGCCTCTAACTGATGCACAATGAACAGATGAGAGAAAATGTACCTGAGATGATAAAAAAAGTTTGTCACAAAGTTCTGTACAAGCACACTCACCTCAGATGCCCCAAACCAGAAAGCCTTAATTCACCCCTCCTCCCACACTACTTTGGGAAACCCATTTAAGGCTTCTTTAGGAAATTTAGTGTCGTTTATGCTTCAGCTGAAGTGCAGCCTCACTTTTAGACTTTAGGGAGGTCTTTAGCACTGAGAACTTGACTGAACATGAGAAGAATCTCTTTTTCAGACACTCAGACCTTTAGGTGTTCAAATTACCTACAAATACTGTGCCACCAGCCTGAGTATTATAAACCCCCAAAAGAAACACTTGAAATTTTTCAACACTTGATGTGTTCATGCCACATACCCTACAAAACAAAAAGGATGACTTGATATACCTGACCAAAATGAAAAACCCCCAGGTTTTGAAAAGGTGATGGTGGTGCTAACAATGGTAAGAACCACCTAACCATGGCTCAGTTCCTAGGACACGTTTATCACACTCTGTAGAAGGATGGACACCATGGACAGGCCAGTGCCAGTCTAGAATCCAACCTGCACTTCTGTGACTGCTTGGTGGCAGTGCTGAGGTCAGCCCAGTGCAGTCACCTCGGTGAGACTGAGTACAGCTGTCAACAGTTCTTGTTATCTACTTGTTCCATAAAGATGTCTCACTTATGGAATGATCTTAAAAGCACAAAGCCTCAACCAAGGTAAAAATGTTGCAATTTCTCATCTGATCCTCAAGAAACCAAAGTGATGCTAACAGCTCTCACCCAGCCAAAGGTGGGAGCAGCAGCACCTTGTGTCTGTAGAGCACACGACAATCAAAACTGTTTCTTCAGAGAAAAACCAGCAACTGTGATCTGTCAACCTTCTGTTATTTTTCTCCAATAAACTTAAAGCAAATGCAGCAGAGGAAAGTGTCACATGGGAAATTATTAGTCCAGACAAAGATGAGAGTGATTACACAAGCAGCAAGTTGATGATAAGCTAAAAACAAAGAAACAAACAAGCTGTGTGACACATTGAAAGGAGAAGAAGCCCACAGGGGAGTTTGTGGAAGCATTCCTAAAAAAGTCTAGTCAAAAGACTTGCCTTTTAATACTTTCATTAACAATCTTGACATAAAACTAATGTAACTGTCCTCAAGAAATCTGTAATTACAAGTTAGTATGAAACATAAGATGTAGTAAAAAGCATGAAGAGTATACAGAAACCAGAGATGAAGGACCAAAGCTAAAACCTGGCAGAAGGTCAGATTAGTCCCTGCCTGCTCAAAGCCTACCAGTTATAAACACAGAAGGAAGGAAAAATACCAGGGAGAGAGAAGTTTTGTAGGATGTGTCAAAAAGCTCACAGAAATGGCTGCCAACCATAAAAGGTACCAGAGTATTTACAATGGAGATAAGAAAGCATCAATACTTACCAACACTCTGTGCAAAAGACTTTATCTGGAATTCTATGGAAATTTTGTCACTTTGTTTCAAGGAAAAATTAATTTAAGAACAGACAGCTGCAGACAAGAGCTATTTGTACTGGTGCAGACAAGAAGTACTTGAACTAGTGCAGAAAAAGCTGAGGAAGAGTCAAACCTATTTTGAAGGATTTCTCACTTTTCATCCATAGCAAAGAACCATTTATTCAAGAGGGACAAGAATTACTGAGGCTCACATTCAAATAATGTGAAAAATGTACAAAACAGCCATGAAAAACACTTGAAATAATAAGGTTTCTGATCATCAGAACAATGCGATTCTGCAAAGAAGGGGTAACAATCTTTTAAATTGTGGAAATCTTTTAAAGTGGAATCTCATCACCAGCTGACAAGAGGTATATCAGGGCTACAGGCAAAAGCACAGGATTGCACACACCAGGTCTCTCCTGCAAAGAGTTATCCCCAAAGCCACAGAAACCCACTGCCAGTAATGTCAAAAGAAGCCCTGAACTTCCATTTGTTTTAGACTACTTAGGATAAAGTTACACTACATTTGCTACACCCCAGATGTGGAAGGCCTTACCTCTGTTATCATTTTACAGCTTTTGCATGGTCCAATCTGGCTGAATAACTGAAGTATGAGAACCTCAGTCACATCTCTGGAGAGGTTTCCTACATAGCTACACAAGGAAACAAAAAACCAAGATTTTAAACCAGAAATCATCATCTTTGAAAATGTAATTACGGTTTTAAATAATTAATTTGATTTATAATTACGGCTTAAAAAACTTAAGCAACTATAAAGAATCTCCCTTTAAAATACCTCAGGTAACTTAAAGTCAGTATTTACAAATTATTTCATAGTTTTCATGCAGTACTCATGTGGTTTCTAAATGACAACGTTGGCCACACAACTGAGGAGTGAAGCTCAGTTCAGACAACCCTGGACACAAGACCCAGTGCCAGTCACTTCCCTGGCACAGAGAAGTCCAAAGCACGAAGGACATTGCTCAAGAATGTTGTGCACAACAAGCAACCAACTGGGCAATGATATTTTAAGTTTCACTTCCCAGTGAGTACCTCATCAAGAATCCTTCTGAATTCGGGTACAAACACACATCTGACTCCCATGAGCCCAGGAGCAGCTCTCGGACAAATTGTGCTGCCTTGCAATCAACCAACTCAACTTTTCTGTTTTCCTGAACATTTGGAAAGCCAGCCCACTCACCAACAGACAAGGCAATTTATGCAGCATTCTGCCATAGGAATGCACTGTACAGCATCTATCTCAACAGCTCCCACCTTTGTAATAGCCCCCCCAAATTCTGGCAGTGTTATTTGAATATCACCCAGACTTCTTGATTCTTGTTAGTTTATAAATCTTGAGAAATAATTCCAAGTTTTGAAATACTTATCAAGTTTAGATAAGAGTCCTAGATTTACCAGGTCACAATAATGGCTGAGAAAGTCATGAATGCAAAACTAAATTCTTTTTAACAATTTGACTAACTTGTAATCAAATTGTAAACAACATGATCAGTTAAGAGAAAGGCCTGTCACAGTAACAGATGTCAAAAGCCATCAGCAGAGGGACATTCATCATCTTTACAAATAAGCCTGTCAAGGCATAAAGAATTCAAGTGCAACCAATAAAATGAGCAGAACCTTCTGTGATTTAGAAGTTGAAAGAATATACATTTTATTCGTTTTACTCTGCTCAGTTACAGAACATCATAAAACTGCAAACTGAAGTCAGCCTGACCTGTTAATACAGTGAACATAAATGTGAACAAGTGTTTCTTATTGCTCACAGACAAATTTATTTTGAGTTAACTAAAGGTGTGCTCTGAAAGGCAACACTTGAAATTTTTGGAAAAGCAAATTCTGTGTTTGACAGCTGGACTTTCATCCAGATCAGCAAAATTAAGATGGACACTGTTTGTTTTCATCAGAACACCACCCAGTGTTATCAACAGATGTTTGTTTATGTGGTTCTCCTTTCAGCAGCTGAGGGGCAACTCTGCACCTTCTCAGCGGGACTCCAATGCCACAAGATCCAGAGTGAGTTTCTGAAGTATCACCTGAATATACAACATCCACTAAAACCCTTCATGTACTCATTAGTTTCTTATTAAACACGTAGGAATTAACACAAGTCATTAACAGAAGCCTGTATTGTTATGAAGCTTTTCAGCAGAGAAGTTAAAAACTGCACAACTCTAAGACCCCTTACAGGACAATTTGTCCATCTCACTGATTTTTCAGTTCTATCCTGAAAACTCAGTAGTTAAACATTTATCCATACCTTCTTTCTGAAATATTAACTAAATTTTTGTTAATCATTCACCAAGAATAAATTGTAAATCACTAATAGTTTTTAGTGGAAATATTAACTGTTGCAGATACTTCTAAAATCAGATGGAAAATGTATATTCCAGTAGGAATTCCAACATAAAGGGTCAGAGGTGCTGTGAACTTATTGCTAGTACTGGATTCCTCTGTATGCTGCAGAACAGTATTCATTAATACTGAGCCTTCACAGCATATATGAAATTAAATACAGTGAAGTCTTATTAACATTATTTCTACTGTGAATCACATACACTAAGGAGTACAATTAACACTAACAAAAAAACCAAACATCATCCTCTTCTGCATAATATTAACATGTATTTGGGAAACACAAGAAGTCTGAAAATCAAGCTGGAGAATTCCTCTTGGTCTGACAAAAATTGGGAAAAAAAAGAAAAAAAAGGCCAGGGAAAACCATTCCTCAGCAATCTATTCAACTAAGGTAAGAAAAGTTACACTAACTGCTAAAAGATACAAGACACACTAGGTGGTTTTTTGATACCACCAGGTCTTCAGCAAGATAGTAGTGAGAGAATGTTGCATCATCTATGAAACAAGCTGCCTTTTCATAAAAATCAGGACCACCTTGACTGCTAAGATTCAGATGGGATGTGAAATCCTACTGGGCCATTAATCCCCTAAATGTGTATGATAAATTCTGCCTTGGTGCATAATATCACCATTAGTCAGAGGCATTCCCACCCTTCCCAAGTTGCTAAAACTCAAACTTCAGTAATGCACACACTGAGAATACTGGGTCCCAGAGAGACCCAGATCTCTCAAACGGAATGTAAAATATGAAACAATACAAATTTGAAACAATATGGTAAAAAGTAAGACTTGATGGTTACTTCCATGTAACCATTTGAGCAGACTGCAGTAACTTCACCTCCTTCAGTACAGTTAAGAGATGACTTTAATAAAAACATACAAACAAACATCTTCAGTGTGAATGCCTGAACAGTGCAGAGCTAAAGAAATAAATACATTCAGCACATTAGGAACAGACACCTCACCTTTCTGGAAACACAAACCTTGGCTCAGCTGATGTAACCACCCACCACCCCTGGCCAGCCTGTGGTCAGCTTTCCCCTTTCCAGCTCCATTTACAGTGATGTAACAGAGCAGCATCTTTTAGTCTTGAAATCAAAATTATCAGAACCACACCTCACAAAACCAGGAGACTCCTAAGATGCTACTGTATGGTATTTCAATCTTTTTGGACTGATACATTCTAGAGGATATGCAAACTTCTTAAAAATTACAAAACCCAGCAGGGCAGAAGCACTTACTAAACTTTTATAGGTGGTCTTGGATGATGTGACAGGGCAGTAAAAGTTGTGGCTTTTTGCACACAGGCAATAGTGTTTGCTCCCTTCTGCAAGCCTGAAGCACCTAAATACCAATTAATAAACAGCTACAAAAAACCTCTCAATAACCTATAGACAGACAGATGTTGTGACATAAACTTTTATCTATTACACTTCTGAATGCTGCTGACAACACAAAGAACAACAAACTACTTGAAAGGCAGAGATGTAGAACTATCTAAAGAACACAAGAAGCACAGATCAGTCCACAATGAATTTTGGAATCTTTGGCTTGAGCAGAAAAACTCTCTTTTTGAAGGTAAACAGGTTTGTATTGCATCCTAGACAGGGAGGTAAGAGAGGGACATTCACAGCCATTACTTTTAGGTCCACAAAACTCCCTTACATCCCTTTTTGAGGAAAGATAGTAAACCTGATTTCTCTCTCACACAGGCAACATGTAAGAAATGGCAGTTTCCATATTTAAAAGATGAAATTATGATAAGCAGTAAGGTAACTGATGTGCTCAAGAGCCCATGGAAGTTGTAGCAACTCTGCCTAGTGCCAGGGAGCTCCTGGAAATAAAGTGATACCAAGAATAATCCACTCTGTAGCCTCCCCCACGAGACAACATTCCTGTGCAGGAGCTGAACTGAAAGGAAGTTCAAGAGAAGTGAATCGGGTGAAGCTTTACTCCTGCACCTTATCCACATTCCAGACTTGGAACACAGCATGGCAAGGCTGCTGAGATAACAGCTGGAGGTATGCAGTCACTTCAGAGCACTCACTGAATACCTACAAACCACACAAAAAACATTTCTAAAAGCTTTAACAAGACTATACAACTTTGGAGCTTTTCTGGTTGTCTGCGAGAGCTGATAACATTAGCAACACATCAGGTCCCTGATAGTTTAGTTTTCACTTTAAAGTAGAAACAGGACTTTGATACAGCCTGTGAAATCTAACAGTACTCACAGAAAACAGAGCTTTCAAGTGTTCTATTAAGACAAAAACAACAAAAAAAATCAGAAGCTCACAGCTCATTTTAGGACCAGCTAAAAAAATTGCATGTGACAAATCACACAAAAAGGGCCCCCCCCCCCCATCCCTGGAAAGTTTTTGGCAGAAAGTATCTAAGGCTGTTCTTCACATTTCTATAAAGTTAAGAAACATAAGAAACAAAAATGCAAATGGTGTCAGTTTTCTATATTAAGCCTCAGAAAATATTCTGAATTCTTAGAGGTTCATGACTGGAAACCACATAACAGCCCTGTAAGTACTGCAAACTGAAACAATCCTAATTCCTGAGCTGTTTAACACAGGCACAAACATTGAGTTAACTGTGGTTAGGTAGATTTTGCTTTTTATAAGTAAAAAAAAAATGGTTTGCAACTGTTAAAAAAGAAAATTCCTTCCTAATATACAGATTTTTGGATTTCATTTATTCCTTCAGGAGTGAAAAACTAAGACATTAATAAAGTACTGCTTACACGATCAATCAAGTGCTTTTACACATGGTCAAAGAGCTACTGAAACAATTTGTTCTTCACTTTCTCCCCCTCCCCCTCCCCAAATAAACCAAACAATGAAAACTTAGAAGTTCAACTAACAAAATTTTCATTTGTTGTTCTTGGGGGACAGTGAGTTTTATTTATGAGATCACAAGTGCTCTATATGAAAAGCAGTGCTCAGGATAATAATCTTTAAAACACGACTTGCTATTCTAAATTTAAAGACACTTCAGATAAAAAGTAGGGACAAGAAGGTAAAATGTAAAAAATGCTACAGTGAAATTTTTGCCTACCATGCAAAAAGCCCACACATAATTACAGGGAAGTAACACTTTGTGATTGTGGTTACTAGAGAACTACTAGGAAATTAATGTGCAGGCTGTTTATTAGTTTAACAAATGAAACAGTCACACGTGTGCAATAAACCATTTGGGGCAGCTGTAGAGATGCTATTTCAGACATCTTAGTACAAATTTATTCTTTTCTTGTTAGTAACTAAGTGGGCTAAGTCAGGACCTTGATGGAATGTGTTACTGGAAAGGACTCATGGCCAGCGTAGTACCCAAACTTGTTGGCACTAAAAGAACATTTTAAAACTAAGTGGGAATATAGAAGTTCTTAAAAAGTAAGAAAATGAGTCAATAATGAAGAAAGAAGCCTTGAAAATAAAACTGAATAAACCACTGTGTGACTCTGCTCTTTTCCCTCCTATTTTAAAACAACACTCAAACCTAGGTCCACTCTGAGGGCCAAGCAAACTCAGATCATTTGGGTAATCAACACAAAAAGTATTTCAGATATGCTTATTTACACTATGCATCACAGAGAGTGAGAACTAAGTACTTATATTACACTACAAACGAGTTAAAAGAACTTTTGCAGACCTAGAAAGGAGAAAAACACAAATTGCCTTGAGAAGCCTTAAATGCCAAGTCATCATTTTGGTGGTGAGAACAGAATTCCGAGACATTTTACTGTTTCGGTAGTTTCTTTAAGAGTGGCTTTCAGCCCTGACTATCCTAGAGAGCTTTTCTGAAGGCTACTGTCCCGAAAGCTAAATAGACAAAGATTTCATTTGCACTGTCCTGCGCTGTGTTTGCCATCTGAGCAGCCCGAGCACGAGCCTGCCTTTCCTCCCAGGCACAGCCCGAACGCTGCACCGCTCACAGAGCCCCAAACACCCTCTGGCAGCTGCACTGGAAATCTGGGAACTGGTTAAAATCAGCAGCAGCAGCACAAAATCCCTGCTCTCAAGTGCTCAACCACAAGTGCGAGCCTCCCTCGTCTAAGCCCACAGGACAAAGAAAATTCATCAAAACCACATCTGCAAAGCTGAAAACAACTCAACAGCAACCCCAAAACGCTCAAATTTGTATTTTTAAACAGAAAACGGATGACAGACACCAAGCGGCTAAACAGCCCGGAGAGACGCGGCCAACACACAGTTATTTCTCTCTGCTGGGCCCGATACCCTGTTATTGAACCACGCCGTGACACGCTGGAGGGAAAAGCGATCCCTCCCGGCTTCCCGGCGCTCCCCATCCCACCGCCGGGAGAGCACAAAGAACTTTCCCAGCGCCGGGACCGCCGGGCGGGGAGGGCCCGGGGGCGGCCTGTGCCCCCCGGAGAAGGCTTGGGACTGCCGCCTGCACCCCCAAATCTGCGGGGACGGACCCCGGAGACGAACCCCCCGTTACACCCCGGGTCCAGCTGAGGTTCGCCCGTGTTTTCCTTGGATCGGTGCAGCGCGATCTCCGCGCGGGCCGCCGCGCTCCCCTCCCGCTCCCCCTGCCCGGACCCCGCTCCCGGCCCTGCCGCACACGCTCCGTCCCCGCTCAGCCCCCTCCGCTCCCCCGGCCCCCCTCG
>JANPWX010000548.1:1030133-1041453 GCA_024734555.1 Trochalopteron elliotii
GAACCCGAGCTTTCAGACCCGCTTCTCCTTCCAGGCCCCGCGGGGCGCGATGGGGATCGTAGGCACCGCCGGGCACGGCGCGGCGGGGCCCCGCAGGCTGCTGGGAGTTGTAGTTTGTTTGGCCGTGCACAGAGCGGTTGCACCCCAAGAAGAGAACTACAGCTCCCGGCATGCCCGGCGGCAGCGGAGCCTTGAGGGCGCGTTCGGGCGGCCTCGATTGGCCGCCGGCAGCCCGGGAAGATTCGTTTCGTCCCGATCCCGGTCCCGGTCCGGGTCCCGGCCCTAATCCCAGCTCCAGTCCCGGGCCCAGCCCCGGCCCCACGGAGCGGGACGGAGCTGCCAAGGCTGCGGTGGAGCGCGGTGTCACCGTGTGGGGAGGACAAACGCCGCGACTCGCTGTGCCCCGAGGCTCATCCCGGCCATTGCACATGGCCTGCGCCGGGCGGGAGCCGCTGGGTTACCCCGGGATGTGTCACCCAGCGCCAGCCTCTGGAGAAGGATGGCCAGGCTGGATGGGGCTTGGAGCAAGCTGGCCGAGTGGAACCTGCCCCTGTGTGTGGCAAATGGCTTTACAAGGTCCCTTCCAGCCCAAACCACTCTGACCCCGTGATTCCCAGTATTTCCCATTTCATGTGCCACACACGTGTGTATGTACCACCACAGCCTGGCTGTGCATAGGCACCGTATCAGTTCATTGGGAAGATTAAGAGAGACGTGTGATGCTCAGGGAGCCCACTGAGAGAAGCCAAGTTAGGAATTGTCAGTGGAGAAATGGATCAGGATAGCTCTGCACAGGCAGAGGATGAGCATCCTCACATGCAGCTCCTGCAGAATAATCACAGCGCTCTCAGTCTGGAAAAAAATCAGTTTGTACACATCTTGAATATTCGAGTACTCTTAAATACCCCCTCCCCCCTCTTCCAAAATAGTAATATCACAGAGAAAACTGCTTATATAGTTATCAAACTTGATATTTTCGTGCCTGCTGCTCTCACAGTACTATTTTCCTGTCTTTAATTTAAACACGCAAGACTGTTGCCAGGCACACATTTCTGGTAGAAGTTGTTCTAGCACATGGATGCAGAGAGGTGGCTTAAGTAACTCTTAAAAACGTATTTAAAACACAGCAGTTTGAATATGTAAGGAATTAGTGGGGTACTCTAAGCATGGATTTTAAATAGCCAGAGATCTGCAGGTAAGGAACCTCCGTGTCCAGCAGGGATCAAAGACTTTTCTGCTTATTTCACAGGTTTGGTCTACAGGCAGTAAATCCCAGGAATTCTCTGAGTGTTGTGACATTTTCCAGTGCCAGGAGATGATGCAACAGGACTGGTGAGGTGCTCTGAGACAGAATGGTGCCGTGGCACCCAGCACTGACCAGCAGCAGTATGTGCTGCAGCAGTATGTGCTGCCTGGACTGCCAAGCCCCTGGCAATATGTTTTTGTCTAATGCAACAACAACAACAACAAAAACCAACAAAAAACCCAAAACAAAGCCAAAAGAAAGCAAAAAAACCCCAACAAAACCCAAAAAACCAAACAACAACAACAAAACCAAAACCAAAAAACCAAACAACAACAACCAAAAAACCCAAAAAACACAAACAAACAAACAAACAAACCAACCAACCAACCAACCAACCAACCCACTTAAGTTTGTTTCCGTTTCAGAGATGCTCAAAGTCCCTGCAAAAAGTGAGTATAAATTTAATTACAGCAACACCCAAGGAGTGAAGCCCTTTATAAAGCAATTAGACACTGACTGAGTCTTCTCCAAGTGTGTACTGAGAGTAAAGTTTTTCTACTGGGTTTAACATTTGCACTATTCAGAATGTTGGATGGCACTGATCCCAGGAGAAATTCTCTGGGAAAAAAAAAAAAACTCCACTGTGCAACTATGTTCTCCCATTAACAAGTGCCTCTTTTGGGATTTGTTAATGGGGGGATCAGACCCAGCTAACACGAGTTTAGAAAAAGGAAAAACCTGCTTGACCAACCTGATCTCCTTCTATGAGAGGGAGACCCACGTGGTGGATGAGGAAAGGCTGTGGGTGTGTGTATCTGGACTTCAGTAAAACGTTTAACACCATTTCTCACAGCATCCTCCTGGAGAAACTGGCTGTCCATGGCTTGGACAGGGGCTCTGTTTGGTGGGTAAAAATCTGGATGGCTGAGCCCAGAGAGTGGCCCAGATGCTACAACAACATTACAGTTTTCACTGAGTATTAACTCTAGCAAAGGAACTGTTTTGGACTTGCCTCTTGATTTATCTCTTTGTCAGAGCAGCTTATCTACTGAAAAATTGTTAGCTTGCGTGCCTTGTTCTTAATTCCAAGTCTGGCAGCTCTGCTGTGGCAGTGAAATCTTGCAGAGATGACTGGTCTTCACTTCAGCTCTAAAACCAAAGCACTTTTAATTTATTTTTTTTTTCCTACAGAACCCACATTTCTCAGATTTATGAAGAAAACCAAGACACAAGAAAGGTTTGAGTTCTTAATCATTACCTCAGGATACTGTAGGTCCACCTGGGAGGTAGCACAAGCTGCCCCAGGAGGGCAATGTGGAATTAGGAATAGGGATGTCCTGGGAGGGAGAAGCCAGTGCTGCCTCTGGCACTGCTGCTTTCCCAGAAGGGAGGAGGAAGGGATGGGGCAGGAGGGGAGGAATCTGGGAGAGCATCTTTGAGGAGCTGCTCTCACCCAGCATGACACAGAGCAGCAGAGGTGCTGTAAGATGTGGGACAGTGAGGTCAAAGCTCTGATGGGAAGCAGGCAGAAGGAAACTAGACTTAAATACAATCTTTTCTTTCTCTTCATCATCTTTACTTCAATAGGAAGAGGGTTAGTCTTGATATCCAGCCTCTTTAAAATCTAATTACTTTGATTTTTTTTTTCTTTCTTTACAGATCAAGTTATCCTTCTGAAGAACAGCAGGCGTGGTGAGACTTAAAATAACTCTTCAAATATGGGCACTTTCAGATGTGTAACAGAAATAGCTGGGGCAAAATTGGGAGGTCTCCTCACAACTGCTACCCAGCCCTTGGTCAGACTGGTCAGATTCCTGTGAGTTAACTGGGAAGTAGCACAGAATTATGGAATACAACCAGCCTGAACTTAAACCATGTCCTGAAAACATGCTTTCCACTCCTGACCTCGATTTCTTTTGTTATTTATTTTACATGTTTATTCTCCCCCCAAAACCTAATGCTTCATCTAAATGGAATGTATTTTGTTTTACTTCACTTAGCTGGAAGGTTGGCATTTGCAAGGAGACAGGGTTAATAGTCTGAGCTATTTGAATTTTGCAATACAGACACAGCTGAAGCTCTTCCCTCACAGCAAACAGGTAGGAAACCAGACCTAGGTCAGGATGGGAGTTGAGCAAAGTAAACTAAGCAAATAACAATTCATAAATAAACAGAAAAGAAATTGTCAAATAATTTCTAAAAATGAGAAAACATGAAGAAGGATCAGTTTCCTGTGTCAAAATACTCTTTTATTTTGGTATCAGTTACTTTTTACTAAGAGAAAGAAATCTTACCTGTAGATCAAAACCAGAAGAGTCCTTTCTCTTTTTTCATAGTTCATCAAGCCCATAAATTCTTCCAAAAATCTGGTTGTAATAACTGACAGCAACCAAAAAAAAAAACAACAACCAAACCAAACAAAAAAAACACCACCAAGAAAAAGCAAATTTCATTACAGCTTTATGTTTCAGGGGAACATCCTTTTTCTTAAAATTTCACCTAATTACTCTGAGCTAAAAGTTTCTCATGTGGAAGTATAACTTAATCAGAAAGCATCTAGAGCCTTTACACATGGAAAGGTCATTCCACCAAAAATAAACGTAAAGACGCTGCCAGTCTACTGGAAGTTTAGTTCAAATGCCATCCAGAATTTGTCATCTGTCAGCTTCCTTGTTTGCAGCAAGAAAAGACCACGTGTATTCTAAAATACAAGAAAACTTTCTGTTATGTCACACTACTCCTATTTGATCAGAGTCTAAACTCTGAAAAAGTGCTGGATGGGATCCCGGAGAGACAACAGCAGCAAAATGTGTCTGTCTGGCAAAATCAGGGAGTTAAATACACAAACAAACAAACTGATGCAGTGTTGCTTTCCTGGGGTTCACAAAAAGAAACTTTGAAGGCTGTACCACCTCTGTCTTAACTGGAGCTGCTTCAGAAAGTCAGACACTTCACAGCATCCTTATTTCTGTAGTGAAACTGAAGAAAAGTATTCCAAGAGAATGTGACTCCCTGGACATCTGCTTATCACAATTACCCCAAACTTTGATTCTTGCAGCTCAAGGGTTTGCCATACCAAAACCATGAAGCAGAACTGTATAAGACATGTCTTTATTTGACTGCTCAGAACCAAAAGAGATGTTAATCCAAACCTTTTTGTTTTTAAAATGCATTTCTGTCCATTATACATACTTCATAATCACTCAACATCTTTGTTTAATTATGCTAAATAATGATGAACAAGAACATTCTCATTGATGAGACATTAAAACATACTTTACTGACAGATAAATGCACCATATTATGAATGCACAACCTTGCACAGCCTCTTAGACAGATTTTGTTTCTAAGACTTGAGCCCTGGAACAAGCAAAAAGGGGAACCATGCACACAGATCCATGTGTATTGTAAAAACAGGGTGGGGGTTCTGTGCAAAAGTCACCTGGATATTCTTTGACTAGTGAGGCTGTAAACCTGCAACCCGAAACTCTCTTTGTGCATTTTCTTTTGGGAAACTTCTGTGTGTATTCATGTTAGAGAGAAAAGAAAGTCATGTAGGATATGGTTGTCTAGACACTGTTAGATCACAGCATCCCACACTGTGTGCTCAGTACAAGGCCTCAGCCATACAAGATTCTTTTAATCTGTTTATTGCTCTGCTGAGCAATTGCTGCCTGCTTGATGTTGCTGCAGACTGCTCAGTTCCCTCTCTTGCAAGTTTTTCCTTGGATGTTCAGACTTGGCATTGCTCCCAGTGGAGATGTGGAGCTAAAAACTCGTGGTGAAACGCAGAGAACTTCAGTCCCAGAACTGGGTTCTCCTCCTGTTGATTAAAGCAGAAGAGGGTAAAGGCTTAAAACAGAATTCTCAAAGCAAAAATTTGCACCTAATTCAGGATGGGCTTCGGGAAACACAGATATGGAGCCAGTAAAATTCTCAGACAAAAGTTAAACCCCCACATCTTTTGGTATAAAGCTGAACTGGGCTGCAAGAAATAAAGTTAAAGGCTCTGATCTGGGTAAGAGCCACAAGACTTGAACCACAATCTAGTGCCTGCCCTGATGGGATTATTCTGGGATGATATTTTAATTTTTCTACACAAAGGAAAAAAAAAGAAAAGAAAAAAAAAAAAGAAAAAAAAAAAGAAAAGAAAAAGATTTTTCCTTCTCAGTGAAGATCAGTGACAATTAAGAAATCTCCAAAGGTTTTTGTGGGATGGAAGGAGAAACCAGGGCAGCACTCTGTTGCTTCTCAAACTGCTCTGGCTCTCTCACCTTGCCAAGGCAGACTATTTTGGCAACTCAGGATGTGCTGAAGAGTGGAAGTGATCTGCTCCATTTAACTGCCAGGCTACATTTCCAGACCAGGGAACACAAGGAGGGCTGTGCTGTCCCAAAGTTTAGCAAGGATCTTTCCATGCCAGTATAACCCTCTGGAAATCAGATCCACTGTTTTTGTGTTTAGCACCATCTGTATTTTTTTTTTTCCTAATAGAGTTGATATTTAAACCACAGAATAGATGATGTTCGGCCAAAAAAGAAAATGAAACAAAATATGAGGCTTTAGAAAGATATGAGAAAATTTGCAATATGCCCTTAGAAACAAAAATTTAGTTTTCTAGTGCCCTGGACTATTTAGAAATATAAACAGTAGGGAAGGAAAATAGCTTTGTTCAGGGTAAAACCAGCCAAAGATTGAAAAAAATCCTTTTAGCTACTACAGACCAAAATTGCAGTTCTGTAAACGCAGATAAGCATCACCTAATCTTCTGTTTCAGAAAATTGATTAAATTTGGAAAGTATTTCCCTCCAGCTGCTCTGAACTCCAGGTTTTATGCATTATCCAGGTTTGTCTCCCTCTGTATCCCTGGAGATGCAGTTGTTACTCAGCCCTGGAGCAGAAGTGGAGTCCCCAGTTTCCTGCCCCTCTGCCCTATCAGGTGACCCTCGAGCAAGGATGGCAGAAGATAAAATGTGATCAGGAGCTGCAGATTACAGTTTTCAGCTCTAATTTAAGAAAGAAGTTAGTGGCAGTTCAGTTTGACCTGCAGGTTTTCCCTCTGTGGCCGTGCTGCAGGAACCCCTGAGCCATCCAATCCAACAAAAACCATCCCCTGAACACCACCCAGAGACACTGCTAGAAATGGGATTTTTACTCAACTTTGTTAGCAAGGAAATTAGAGGAAAATTATTATAATAAGTAGTCTTTTATAAATGCCTCTTCTGGCTGTTGTTTTGTTTTTATCAGGAGTGTGCAGACTAAGATTTTCCACTTGGATTTCTTTACTGCTGAAGGCTGTATTAAAATTCACCATGGCAAGACTCACTTTTGCAAGAGGATACCTGCAAGCATGGTTTTGTTTATAACTCCATCTCCTGAAAGTTCTTGTGCAAGTGAAGATTTGTGCTGACTCTTTGGCTGGTTCAAATTTCAGGAGAGACACAGTGATACTCCCCATTAAAGGAACGTATGGGTTCTGTGCCACCAAAGAGTTTTGATTTCCAGGTTTTAGTTTGAGTTTTTAGTTTTTCTGACTTGTTTGCAGCATCGAGTGGATGTGTAAATGCCTCCACGGATCAGATAGCTGATCCACTGAGGAGTGACACTGTCCAGAAACCCTCCCCTCACATCTGCCCATCCTCTGATCCAGCTGTATGATGGATTTCCAAGGTAGGCAAACAGTAATTGTGGCACTGCAGCTGTGGGATATCTTTGGAGGGGGCCTGGGGTGAGAGCTCAGCAGGAAACAGCTCCAGGAGAAAGGAGTGGAGGCACTAATGCTTCTTCCAGCCCTTGTCAACTGCTCTTATCAGCGAGCCAGCCTTGAGCAGCCAACTGCACTCCTAAGAAGTGGAGGGGTTGCATTCCTGGCACGGGCCCAAAGAGCTCTTTGTATGGCGAGGGAAATGCTAGCACTTCCAAAGCTGAATTCCCAGGCAGACGCTGCTCCAAGGAGAGCCAGAAGGAGCAGAGACTAAAGGACGTGCATTTGTTTCTTTCTTTTCAGTCTGTTGCCTCCTTTGAGACTCCACCGTGCCAGGGAGAGAGCCAGAGATGCTATCAGCTCTGCATCTGCTTCTTCGATTCAAGGGAATAAAAATATTTGGAAGGGATGATGAGGGACAGAGCACCAATATAATTAAATCAGCTGCAGTACCCACAGAAACTGGAGAAACACTTCTGCCTTTACATGTGCCACATTCTGCTCATAAAAGGATCGATTTGCTCATGAAAGAGGGGTTTAAAACTCCCTTTTCAGTTGTTTTTTCCAAATTCTGTACTGTGTCTGCTATTGGGCACCCTCAGGTCTGGAAATGATTCTGTTTTGGGCCAAGATTTGCCAGTAAACTTTGGAAAAATAACCCTGATGTTCCAAAGCACATTTGGACCACGGCAGCCCGGAGTACAGCAGGGCACATTATCCACTAGGTGGGAGCCTCTCAACTCTAATGGGTGCTGGCCACTGTGGCAATTAAAGCACCGCCTCGGATTGACTCTCCGTCCTCCTCCTGATTTCTAAGGAAGACAAAGTTCTGCTCCCTGGGTAGGCTCAGACTCTCCTAAACCCAAGAGCTGCCTCCATAGGCTTCTGTCTGACCGACACTGGAAGAGCAGGGAATGAGCAGCCAATAATGCCTTTTTGGAAATATTCATTTACCTTACATATGCCACTCATGATGTATTAAGAGAGTGAGTAGCCCTAAACATTCAAGTTTGTCTTCTGCTGCCCACGTTTGGAATTGAATTTTGCTTTTGCTGCATACAGGTCACAGAAATTAAAGCTGGTTTTGCTGTGTTCACAGCCAGATTTGCACCCTGATTTATGACAAATAGCATTCCAGATGGAAATAAAAAGGGGGAAGAAAGCAAAAATTGTGCTGGAATTGGCTCCTGCAATTTTTTTAAAAAAATCTGAAATTTTGAAATCTGAGTACGTGCTTTGTGAATGCCCAGCTTTAGTGTAGTTGCAGTGTGACTGCAACACGTGCATTTAATAAACTTTTCTCCATTTAAACAGTACAATTAGCACTCTAATTTCTTATTAATATTTTGAAATTTCTATTAAAGTTCATAGGAAATATATTTATCTATCAAATGACTTGCCAGTTACTGTGACTCCAATAAGCAGATGGCATGATCAAGCTCTAAGAGCCAAGCAATGTCTGCACCATGCAGCAATTAGAGTGAGATCAGAGCATTTGTGGATGTCTTCATCCACCTACTTCTCCTCTCCACTTCACCATCAGTTACACTAAATTCTGTACCAGACACTGGAAATCAAGTCTGAAGTGGTCTGTAGCATAAATGGCAAATTAGTACAAGATTATCAATCACTTTGCATCTTTAATTTTCTTAAAGGCAGGCCCTAATTGTATCAGTGGCCCAACAGACAGCTCCATGATTCTGAACAAACCATGAAGCCAAACATCTGCACAGCTCTGGTTATTGTAGTTCATAGGTGAGGCTTTTTTGCTTTTAGCTGAAATGGTTCATACACCTGCAGCAGGATATTCAAAATACAATCAGTGAAGACCTGGGCTATTCAGTGACACTCTGGATGAAACAGCAAGTGATGGAAATCATGCAGGTCAAATCCATCCTGTCTCTTGAATCTGATGATTGAGAAAGTCTGTGTTTGCTGCATTTATTAAGAGTGTTCATATGACTCAAATGCATCCAGCAGAGAACTTGGACTGGAGCCTGCTTCAGAACACGGCACTCGACACGTGCCAGACACGTCACTCACCCAGGTTCATCAATGACAGCTCTGCAATCCCTCATCAGAGCAAACATCTGAACTCCCAGTCCTGGTTAACAGAGCCTTCTCTGCTCAGGTGACCTGTGGAAGTGCTGCAGGTACTCAGGAGGCAGAAAGCCAAATTAGATCTCACTGCAAGACACGTTGTTTCCTGACACACCAGAGATATCTCTGTGATTAATACAGTGAATAACAATTCTATTACAACAGTGCTGCACTGTACAACCTGAGCTAGAGCTGCTGTGCAGCTGGGAGGGAGCTCTCTGCAGCCCGTGTTCAAGTTAAAGAAACATGGAAAACCCTGGAGAATACACCAACTCTGAGTAACTACAATTACATGGTTTCTATTTGTAGTGGAACACCCTGGAGCAAATGTTTAGTTTGGTACTCCTGGCTGTGTGAAGCACTGTGCAGATAGGAACCTGGACAAGTCAGGAGTGCTGTGTTTGCACTTACATGAAGAACACAAAAAGCAGAAAATGCTTCTTGAGTGTTTTCCCTTCCGAAATAGAGCATATAGACCTTGAGCCTGGAGTCTCATCTGAGATTAGCCAGACACTACAGAGACTCACTTATCTTAATAACAGATTTTCCTGAAGCCAAGATTTTTGCTTGGCAGTATTCCCTACATGAACATTTTCATAAATCATTTTGATTTGAAGGATGGCTAATGACAATGTGAACCAGAAGCCACATTTCCTCAGGGTCACAGCTATGGCCCAGTGACACCTCAGCACCAGAGAGCAAACAGTGCATCCCTGTACAGATATCCTGTGTAACCTGCCTCGCCAGCAGTCCTTTCACCTGCACAGGAAACCAGGCTAAACCCTACCTGTCAGGAAAGACAATTTAATTAACAGAAAAAAACATGATGTCTTGCCAACTAAATTCAATCACTAAAATGCTTTTCCTTGTCAGCCCAGACTGTTCTCTTTCCAGCTGGATGCTTGTCGACCCTGCAGCAGTTCAAGTGAATCTTGAATCACTAGCCCATGATAATTCCTGTGAAATGCAGCTCCCTCTGTTTCTTAGCAGGGTATGCCCCCACAAAAATGTCTAACTTAAGTTAGATATCCCTTTGAAATTTCCTTTCATAAATTTTTCATCTACTTGATGACTTTATTCATTAGCTCCACTGAGTATATGGTTGGCTGCCAGCTGCAGCAAAATAAAAGACCCCCCATTCTTCATGCCTTTGTTTACATTCTCTCAGCTACAAACCCCATCTGTATCACTTCCCCAACTTACAAGAGTAATTTTCCTGCAGGACCTTTTTAACATCTGTGTCCCCTGTGTCTGAATCAGCTGCTTTTGTTGATTTGGAAGAGACTTTGGCATATGCTACAGGGAACATATGGTCTAAGTGTGCCTTTCAGTTGCAAAGCTGAGAGTGAAATTCCTCTGCAGATTGGAAGCAGAATAAATCACTGATATTATGCCTTTTGAGGCTACTGCTGACATTGGTGAGGCTGAGCAGAGATTTTATACCAGAGAGCATGAGAGGCAGCAGAGGTAGGAAACATGGCCAGAGACAAGCACCACAGTCCAGGACTGTGAGGTGAGCAAAGTTTGGGATTTGTTGCTTAGAAAATAGGTGAGTCTGGAAAGGTGATGGCAATACAGAAAAAAAAATGATTCATTTATAATACTTAGGAGCCAAAGGCACACAACAGTGGGGACAAAAAAATAGGTCTGTGATGGAGCAGTGTGGTTCTGACAGCAGGGACATGCAGGATGGAAGAGCTGCAGGAATGAAGGAGCAAGTATCAGTAATTATTTGGTTTGTCAGTGTGATAAACAAAATCCCCTGTCAAAAGATGAATGGCCACCAGCGTCAAGCAGTATCAGGAGATCTTTGATCCTGCCTCCAGCAGGAGGAGATCCTGGCTGTGCTCAGGGGTATGAAGAGGCAGGGGTCTTTTTGAAACGAGAGATACTTCAGTAATAAGCATCTACCTCCGAGTGATTCATACTTTGAAGTCTTCTAAGCAAATAGCTCTGCAGAAGATAACTTCTGCATTTGAGGGACACTGTGCATTCACTCTTCTAGTTAAGACTAACTATCAACAGGCATCTGTGGCTGCTCCTGTGACTGTCAGATGACTACAAGTGGTGTAATTGTGAAGCACAGTTACCTCAAACCAAACCCACTGAGTGCCTGACGTGCTGATAGAGCACCCATGAGAAAGCCACTGTTTTTAACCTCACAGACACACTCTTTGCCTTCAGGTGTATTTCTAAGTGAAACCGAGGACTGCGACTTTGCATTTGCAGAGCGCTGAGAAAGTTCAAGCCAGAATCTGAAGAACAACGCC
>JANPWX010000548.1:1041853-1075579 GCA_024734555.1 Trochalopteron elliotii
CAGGGGGGTCGGGGCTGCAGGAGCCCTGGGGAACCGGAGAAAGGCAGGGTCGGGGCTGCGGGAGCCCTGGGGAACAGGAGGACAGCGGGTTCGGGGCTGCGGGAGCCCTGGGGAACCGGGGCAAGGCAGGGTTGGAGCTGCAGGAACCCTGGGGAACCGGGGACAGCGGGGAGGGGGCTGCGGGAGCCCTGGAACACCGGGGGAAGGCAGGATCGGGGTTCCGGGAGCCGTGGGGAGCCGGGGGACAGCAGGATCGGGGCTGCGGGTCCGTGGAGCAGCAGGGAAGGGGCCGCTGGTTGCGGGATGCGGCTGCCCCGGATCTCTGTTGGAAGTTTTTCTCCCCTTGCCTTACGTACAACGTGAGGAGCGAAGCGCTAAAGAAGCGTTAATTATTTTACGAACTTACCGTTTCTTAAAATAGTAATTGCCCGGTTTGCGAGCGCGGACCGTGACTGAAAGCTCGGTGTGAGAGCAGCTGGCCGTGAAAAGGAAGGGACGTACTCCTCTGTCACAAATTAACCCCCTTTGCAGCTCTTTAAGTGGAAGTTCGTTTGATCTATAAATAAATTCTAGCAATAATGCACAGAGGTCTTGAAAAAAAATGTAGTTTGAAAATAAGAGTATTGAGACTAGCATAGGAAAAAGTGTTTTCTCTCCTTTTTGGAGGCACCTGCTAACACTGGCTGTTATGGTAGTAAAAAAAAATAAAATCAGTGTGTTTTTTTATAACCATAGAATGTACTTGAGAAGAAAAGTGTGCTGTTTACTCAAAGGCTTTTGTTCCAGGAATACCACTTGAGACTAACCCATTTAACAGAGCAGTCAGATTCAAGCTGCTTTCAATAATTGTGTGAAGAGAGTTGGAAGCTGTCTGATGGATCAGCCCTCTGCTTGAGTGGGTGCCTGAAACAAAACAAATTTTCACCCCTATCTTGTGTGAAATCTGTGGTGATGAAAAGTGCCTCTGTGCCTCTTCTGCCAACTGCAAGGGCTGTCACGGGTACAAAAAGCTGTATCTGCTTTTGGGGGGATACACTCTTTTCCAGACAGGAAAATCTGTTACTCCTGGCTGTAAGCAGGAATGTGTGCTTTGGGTTTATTCACTGGGAGAGACAGAAATGACTCTAGAGATGAACTATTGATTTTTGGGAGTTTCTATCTGAAAAAGGTCCTCCAGTTTATGAAGTTGTGTGTAACTGCTCTCACAGAGCCATTTACCAGAGCTTTGAGTTCAGTGTGTCTGCTGGAATTCGTGGACAGCTGCTGAAATCATCAGTTTGTTGAGTACCAGTGTATTTCACAAGGACAGGCACTAGTTAGCAAAAGAATCTTAGAATCAGGCCCAAGGAAAATATGTCTTTTCCTAAATATTCTCTTAGCTAGGCAATGCCAAGGAAGGCAAATTACCCACTGACATTGAAATTCAAATCCAGCAAGGATTTTTGAAGACACCAGACTTGTGTTAATTCCTGAACAGGTAGGAAGGACATAACCACAGATGAAAGCAAAAAAAGAGATTTGTTGGGGAGAGCTTTCTGGTTTCCTTCATTCTCAGCCTAGCTCAAATGAGAACTTGGGGCTTTTAGAAGTGATCTGAGAATCACAAAGGCTGACTGCATGTGTCAGACTTCATGTACCTTTTCAAGGATGATTATACAAAGATCAAACTTTTGCTGACTCAATCACTGCATTGCTTTCACTGAAATCTGACAGTGAAAGTAGCAATTTTTTTTACCACCTTTGAGGTGGCCTTGCACTAAATCCAGCAATATTCTGTCTGTGAATGTTTGTCCCCTTTCTGAAGGGACTATTAGGCAATGAAATGAGGTATTACACTCTCTGGACAATGGCTGGAGCACAGATCTAGGGCTGAGATTTTTCTAGCTAAGAATATAGCTGAGGCAGTGTCATAATAAAATCCTGTTGTTCCCAAGTGCTTGATCTTGGTCTTCTCACTTACCCTAGGCTTAACATCAGTGCAGCCATGCTGACTGCAGTAATCTGTGCCAGATACATAATCAGGTAAAAGTTGAAGTGGCTCTTCTGAAATTTTAACCCATGGCAAAGCCATTTTAAAGCAATGAATCAAGGCCTTGATTTTGCATTTAACTCTGTATTTTAGGTGCATTTGTGAATTCAGATGGCTCTCTGTTATTTTCTCATTCAGTCTAGCCTTTATTTTTACCCCCATGAAGGATGAGTGTTCTTCATGTTTGTTTTTGTTACATGTAAGAAATCACTGCAGCATAAGGGTGGATTGGATTCTTCATGAGAAAGAAGGAAAAAAGTCTCATGTTGTTTTGGTGAGAAGTAAGGAATGACTTTGCAAATGACAGAAAAATACTTATTTATGAAGCTTCTTGGTAGAGTAATGATTTTTTTCAAGGGTCTGATTAGTTAACAATAACACATTTAAGGAGTAGGGTGCAATCAATACTGTAAAAATCTATATACATCTAGTAAAAATGTGTTTACTTGCAGTGTCACTCTTCCTTTTTTTTAAAGCAGAATTACTCATTTCCTATGCTTATTTGATGTAGTTATTTTCTGTGCTTAGGGTGTCACACCTCTGCATACTTCCTGCAGGATTGTCTTACGACATTAAATTGTTTACTTGGTGTTCCCCAAAGTGTCAATAAAAATAGATTGACTTTAAATAAGAAAGCAGAAGAAGGTTTGTATAGGTATTTATCGATGGCCCCTTCTATGTGTTGTTTCCACATGCAGTAAACCGCCTGGGAAATAATGCAGCTAAAAATAAACCAAAGGAATTGACTGTGCTGAGCTTCACTAGTGGATATTGAAGTGATCAATAGCTCACTGCTGCCTTGGGTTGGAGATAAAAGCTGCAGCAGCCAGGCAGGAGTCAGGGAGCAGCAATAAAAGTGATCTATGCTAAGTATTGGCTGCAGCAATGACTGCACAGGCCTAAACAAAGGAAGAAGAAGCCATCTCACTCTGCTGCTGATGCTTTGTTGGGGAACAACTGACTACACCTAAGTTTCCATCCTCTCCCTTCATGGCTGTTGCATCTCTTTCCTCTCTGCTTCCCCAAATAAGTCTGAAGTCACTCAATTCGCATCTCTTTAGCAGGGGGCTTATTTTTGAGCACTGACTTCTCATGGTCAAGTTGACTGAAAAATCCTTGGTAGACCAAATTAGAAATTGCATTGAGAGGTCAGAACAGCCTCTCTGAAGCTGTACCTCTGGCAGCGGTTCTCCTCAGGGGAAGGGAATGTGAGGTCAGCTTAGTAACAATTAAGGTCTCTTCCACCTGCAGTGTTTTTACATTCCTAATGCTGATGTGCATTCTGTCAGGCTAATAAGTTAGTTACTGGATTAAAAAATTACTGCACAGAAAAGGCTTAATAGGTAGCAGTGGTGAAATTATCAGTAGGGGATTTTTTTGAAGGGTTGTTTCCTGGCTTTGCCCAGATTCCCTGGAGCTGCTTGGTGTAGTTATTTAAAGTTCCCCCTGGCAGAACATGGTGAGCAGGGAGTTAACTTATGGACATATCAATTAACCTGAAAACAAGGGGTGGATCTAATCAGAAACAAGAGGCAGGAACAGGAAGAAATGATACTGGAGGTAATGCAAGAAGAAAAGCAGAGAAGGTGTTTCAGGGTTCTGTGTAACTCCTGGCACCGTGTGCCTCTTATCTCAAGGACGAAGGAAGAGTACTTGTGCCAGGTGGCACCATTCTTACCTGGGAACTGTATTTTTAACACTTGTGTGCACAGGCAGAACTTTTCCATGACTAAAAGTAGAGTTGTTCCCACTTGAGCCATGATAAGGCAGGTAACAATCCAGTATGCTTTGGGGTGTGCAGACACTATCACTCTCTAGGTAAGCTGTGATCTCTCTTCATGCCAAGGTAAAGCTAAATGTAAATTAGAAGAAATGGCTTGTTCACACATCACATTACTTAATTACAGGCAAAAAGAGATGCTGTATCTTAAATATGTTGCAGAAGCTGTTGGTTTGATAATTTTTATTTTTCCTTCTTGGTTTTACAGACAGGAAAATCAGGCATGGGGTGGGAAAGAGACTAGTCTGACATAACCCAGGTAGCACAAAAGTGTGGTTTTTATGGCTGATGGCAAAGCCTTATAATTAATAAATGGGATGCAGTGTAGCAAGTGCTTTTATAGTATTGGAAAATTGCTCTTTAAGGAAGTGAAGCCAGAAAACTGCTGTGTAGAAAATGAAATTTTGGATGAAAATGTTGAGCATGACTATAAACTGAAATTCACAGTCCACTCTTAATTATCTGCTTATTCTCCCTTTTTTTAATGAGGCATTGTTTTGCTAATTTTTGAGGCTTGTGCTTTCTGATATATTTCAGATTACTGGCTCATAACTAATAGGAAAGTAACAGTTTGACCAGCTGCTTCTTAGGTAATGAGGCAGTGAACGGAAATAACTGAATAAAGTGTCATTTTCATCACTCTTGACAAGGATATTTCTGTTAGGGCTCTAAAGAGCTTTTCTCTAACTCCATCCACTAAAGCTGCTCTCTAAAGCCACTCTGCTCCTCGGAGCAGTCATTGTTTCTTTCTCAGACATGTTCAGTTTGGCCCATGGAGTGCTTTCAGTGCCAACTTCCACTCATGGGCACACAGGGCAGGTGTTGTCATGTCTGTGCCAAGGCATTTTAGCTTCAGAAAAGAATCCTCCTAGTGATTAAAAGAGGACAGGTTTTGTTCCTGGAACAAGATTGAGCTGCAAGATAGCCAACATATTTGCTCCAGTAAGGCACTCTGTTCTGAAAAGCCTAGGATTAGTTTTCTCCTTCAGTTTTTAATAGTGTTTATTTATTTCTAATGGCATCAGTTACAGCCAATGTTAATGTAATACTTGTATAATACAACTTGATAATTACAAGAGAGAACAAAAGGCCTGTTTGCCTACACATGTGTATGTTGAGAAATACAACTCAGCATTCAGCAAGTAGAACATCAAAAGCAGCTTGGCCTGTAATTGGGTTACATGATGCCACTGACACCAAGTTCTACTGAGACAGCTCATGCAACTAAGCTTATTCATGGTTTCCTTCAGTCATTAGCTAATGATATCTTGCTCAAATGCCTATGTGCTCAGTCTGTATATTTGAGCACAAATTGTGAGTAAAAGGGTGAGAATGCAAATGTCTGCAGCAGCTGAGGCAGGGCTGTAAGAAGTTTGGAGTCAGCACTGAGGGTAAATCACTGGGTACTTTCCAGCTCGTGTAGTTCTCTGGGAAGTGTTGGTAAAACCCAGTTCATGCTGATGTTGTGCTATTAATGTGCTCAAACACACAGCACCAGTGAGGAGCTTCTTAGAGATACTTGGGATATGTTGATTTCTGTTGGTAGCAAAGGTAGTGTAGTAATTTTGTAGTTTATGCAACAGAGAAGGAAAGAAGGTCTGGCCAGAAGTAAAGTACAAGTGGATGTGGAGTCTAATTCCAATGGTTAAATTTTTGCCATGCTATGACAAAAACAGTATTTTCTTTAATAAATAGAATAGTTACTTCATTCTTAATTTGAATACTGGGCACTACTGCCTTTTTTGGTTATTCTTGGCAATTTCTGATAAAATACACGTTTGAGGAAGTGTGTGAACAAAACTTGGTCGTTATGTCACTCATTTTGGTTATATTGCTGTATTTGATTGTGAAAGAACAGAATCATTCTATTCCCTTCTTCCTAAATATATACAGTTTGTGTTTGAAGTTGTGAAAGGTGTGTTCTAAAGTAAGATTTTGTCAGGTACTGGTGTTTTCTCAGTCATTTGAGCAACCAGAATAATTGTTTGTATGGTACTCTATAGCAGCAGTTTACAAGTTCAGAACGACACTGCAGTCAGTGGACCATCTGTTTGCATACAGAAAAGTTGTCTAATCTCTTGGCAGTGTTGGTAAATTTTGTTTTCCCCTTGCTATATAATAATTACAAAGCAAGTACAATTTAAATACTTGCACTGCTGCTCTACAAGAGCTACATGGGTGCTACATGAGTGAATAACCTGCTTTAGAGACTGAATTGACAGTACTGCAAATAACATCAGTGCAGTTTAAGAAAAATGCAAGAGTGTGGTGGCAGCAGAGGAGGCTTTTAGACTTTATTCTGTAGACCATTTTAGTATTTGAGGAATGACAAATGTATTATGTAAGGAGTCTCAAAAGGGAGATTCTGAATTTGATACAACTGTTCAAATAATTTAACATGAATACAGATATTTTGACAAATTTAATTTGAATGGTAGAGCTGTCTGGAAAACTCCAGTGGCAGTTTCCCAGCATCAGCGCTGACTGAATTTGCAGGTTTCTGTGTTTGAGTCTGGAATAACATTTAAGCAGACTCAGGGCACACTAGGAATTATCCATTATCCACTCCAGATTGTACAGCTGTACTGGGAATCCTGGTGCAATGTTGTGCTTTTGCTCTTGCTGTCGCTTTTTTCATTCCGGTGGCTCGTGGCTTCAGACCTCACTTAAAATGGGAGCAAGTTGGAGGATTTTAGTGTCAGTCCTGACAGTGCCCTTCCCACGGGGAGCCAGCAGTAGGATGTGGGGGTATGAAGTGTTTTTTCCAGTTGCACAACTCGTGCTGGCTGCACCTTTATTTATCCTGGTGATGGCCTCACAACAGAAACGCTCGTCCCGAGAGGTGCGAGCCTGTCCCTGCTCCTGGGCAGATCTTCAGGCACAGCTCCACTGTCCCTCCTGCAGCTGGGCCAAACCTTCCTTTGCCTGGATGTGATGACTTTCCTCAGCACCTCCTGAAGTGCTGGATTGTGTTTGAGTTCCTGCTGGTATTTCAGGTTACCTGAAATGTCCACTGGAACTGTTGTGAAAATTTCTGAGCTGCTCAAGGCGTTTGCATTTTTGTGCTCCCTCCTTTTGAGAGATTCTGTCTCTTCAAGGTAAATTAAATGTGTGTGATCACAGCTGGGATTGCTGATAGTCAGTCCTGGTACTTGCTGAAAATTACTCAATACTCTACTGCTTGTAGCTACTCTCAATTTTAAGGAACGTCTTGTTTCCTTAGATGAGGGCAGGAGAAATTTGCTTCTATTTGTTTTAATGCAGAAACCTGAGTTGGGTTCCTGTTTTTTATGCTTAAACCAGGAGGGATGATGGACTAAGACTTGTCATTCAGTTGTTGGTCATTTCTCTTTGTGCAGACTGGAGTTAAGTGTGAGCTCTGGACTTTTTCCAGGTAGCAGGTTTGTTAATGTAACAAGCAAGAACTGTATGTGATAGAAGGCAAATAAAGCCAAAAAATGGCTACTTTTTTTGTTGTGCTGGCTGTGCTGTGGAATTAAAGCATTAGAAAGGAATCTGTGAATTTCTTTAATGTAGTATTAAGATGAGAGTTTTCCAGTGCTTGATTCTATTCCTCCCCATTGCCACAGTGTCCCCAGGCACATCTGAGCTTCTCCTGAAGTCTTCCAGAACCTGTTTGCCCAGGCTGGAAACACAGGCTCTCCTGCACAAAACAGAGCTACTTTGGCCAGAAATTTGGAGACAAGGACATTGGGATCTGCACGCACTCTCTGCTCTGTCAGATTCTCACTAAATACAGACCTGAACCACTGGCAGCATCTCCCTGAACCCAGGGCCTCCTTAGTGGTGTCATTCCCCAGTGATGGCAGTTTCAGAATACCTGGATTGTCCATGTTTGTAGGACGCTGGGAAGAAAAGAAACAGGGAAGTAAAGATGTGGTGATACAAACTGGCTAATGTAGGCAACTGTTTGTAGAGTTAAGTATTAATTAAGGGTTGGAGGGGACAATGTAGATCAGGAAATGCAGTTGTGATGAGAGCACCTTTCCTAAACCTGATCTGTGCCTTGGGGCCACTGATGGGGGGAAAAACAAGGACGCTGCATTTGTTCTTTTACCAAGGGCTGTTCCAGTATGACTGCACAGTTGAAGCCTCTGTGGTTAGACCTGACTACAGAGGAATAAAGCCTGCAATGAAGCACCAGTTTGAAATACTAACTTTCCACAGGAGCAGCACAGGTTGTCTGAAGCTGTAAGAATATGTGAGAAATCATGGGAGTAGTCTATTAAAAAAAATAGAAAACAACAAAACAAACCCTCCCAAAAGTATTGACAGAAGCTTTACTTCATTTATAAACTGGATGCTTTGAAAAAGCAGTCTAACCTGATTTTTGCTTTAGGTTTGGGCTGCCTCTTTCGTATTTCTTAGCAGGGCTTAAGTTGCAGTGGCAGATATCTCAGATTGCCAAGAAGGTTCAAAACAAGGGCAGCCTCACGGGTCTGAACATGAAGACAAAGCGGGGGGAAGCCCATGGCTGGACTCTTTGGGGGGGTTCATGGAGGATGGGGAGAGTGGTACATGTTGAATGAGTTACTGTTGTGGGTTACTTCAGAAAACTGGAGGTCTTATCCCCAAATGGAGCCATTAAAGACAGTGCAGACCCCAAAACAGCTGTTCCCGTGGGGCAGTTGTGTACACCCAGGCGGAGCTTTGGCCGGCAACCTTCTCATGCCACAGCACCTGTAGGTGCTGCTGGCCCACCCAGCTCCCTAAACCCTTCCCGCAGAGCCGCTGGAAGTGAGGGAATCTCCTTTTTATAGCGGTGGGAGCCGTGGCTGTAGGTGGGGTGGCTGCTCGGGTTACCGCGGCGGGGACAGTGCCGAGCAGCTGGCGCTCACAGAATTGCCGGAGTCAGCGCTGCACCAAGGTGCTGCTTCCCGCCGGGAATCGCCGCCTCCCCTCCCCGCCCGAGCTCCCACACACAGCCTGGCTCCGCCACGGCCTCGCATTGTTGTCAGCTGAGCACGCCTCAGGTTTATTTTCCTGCAAATACAGTTTGCCGACATCCTGGCCTGTCCCTCTGCGTCCCGGCAGAGCTGTGGGGCCGGGGCTGTGCTGGGGGAAGGGGAAAGAGCGAGTGCTGGTTGGTGTGAGGGGTTCTGAAGGCCCCCGGACAGTCTGTGCGGAGCAGAGCAGCGTGGTTTCCTGGTAGGGTGAATTCGAAATGACTCATCCGTGGATCCCGGTGCGGACGTTGGCATGAGATCATCCCTGTTCTGCAGCTGGGAAAGCCAACTTCAGATTGCTTCTCTCTGCGAACTTTCTAGGCCTGGCTCTCCTCTATGCCTCTTCTAGAATTCTTCCTTTGTGGAGGATTTTTTTTTTTTCTTAGTGAGTAAAAGGAAATAGAACAGTGAGGCTCAGGCTTTGAACTCGTTCCTTTCTGTGTTTTTTGTCCTCATTAGTTTCGGTAGATAACAGCCTCTATTGTCTGCAGTTTTATTGCTAAGAGGAATTCTCAGAATTCACTTTTCAGGTGATACTGTTGTACAGGAAGAACACTGATAGTCTGGTTGGTAAAAGAGTGAATTCCTGAATGAATTAGTATGTTAATGTGTACAGGAGCAACATGAAATATTTTCGTAGCTTAAACACCTCTTTAAAAATAGGGTTTCCAACACTTGCACCATATGTCCCCTTATTAAATTCTCCTCTTACTGAATAATGACATTACCCTCTGAATGACAGAGGTGCTTGTTATATGATCTGACTTAGAGATACATCTGGAACTTGGCCCTCGCGGGGTCTCAAAATAGAATGACCGATGCAGGAAGAACTTACTAGAGGACTTATGAGGGCTCTTGGTACAAACCACTTCCACCCTTGCCAGAGCTTTGACATTGTCCACTGAGTGTACTCAGGCAACACAGGGATTTTTAAATCTTGCTTTTCAGTGTTTTCCTCTTTGTTAAGCTATCCCATCTTCCCCTTCTCTTTCCCTCAATATTTACTGAACCAGATCCTCCTTAGCTGGACGTGTGAATACATTTTCAGTGTGCAGTGTCAGTAGCTCTTCAAAAAGCCAGTAGGAAGAAGGATAATAAAAAAAAATTGTGCTTCTGTTTGGATTAGTCTTGTTTGGAAGTCTCCTTTCAGATGTGGCACAGATGTGTTCTGAGAGGTGCTGAGGAAATGTCTTTGGTCCCATTGATACTTGTTTGAATTGGTTGAGCTTGCTCTGACAGGGGTGGGCTGGTGGCTAAGTGCTAGTGATGCATGATAAATAATTCCAGGTGGAATTAGGCAGGTATTTCAAAGCACAAGTGAATGCTTACGAGGTGTGGGGGTGAAAGCCCCACACATAAGCAGATTTGTTAACATCCTCCCCTTGCCTGCAGTGTTGGCACCTGCTGTTGGCTGCCTGCACAGGCCTGAGAGGCTCTGACCCCCTTGTACACAGCTGATGCTGCTTTTGGGACAGACCTTTTAGGGCAGCTTTCTCTTACCGTGTTTACTGACCTACCAACAAGTGCTGTCTTTCCCTTGCAGGAAGGCCAGTCCTCAGCAAATGGCCCCTCTCGAGACAGCCCCAAGCAGCCGGCGGCCCGAGAAGGACACATGGGCTACCCCAAGCTCCGGGCAGGCTACATCCCCATCCCCGTCATCCACGAGGGCCTGGACGGCCGGCAGCAGCACCCCTGCTTCTCCTCCCCACAGCCAGGCCTGCAGAGGTACAAGACAGAGGCTGTGCCCGCCCCGGGGCAGGCTCAGGCACCCCTCAGGGGGGCCTCTGGTGGCCCCGAGTCGCCGGCGAGGGGCCCGGCCGAGGCCGCGGCGGCCGATAAACAATGTGGACAGACACCGGCAGCTGCGGCGGCGCCGGCCACGCACGGACCCGAGGTGAGCGTCAGCACTGCTGGGCTCTGCTTGCAGGGGGCTCTGCAGCTTTTATGGCCTGAATGTCACACGGGGAGCTCAGCCTTCAGAGTGACCAACTCGCCACAGGATTGTGTTTTTACTGCCAGAGTTACTGAAAGTGCTCAGTCATGGCAGCATAAATATGTATGGGTTTTTTCTAGCGTCACCCACTTGTGTTCTGGAATGATTCTGCAGAGCTGAGCAGGCCCTGTGGCAGGGGAGGGTTGTTTTAAGGGTTTGTACAGGTTCCCTCACAAGTGGAGGATGCAGACAAGCCTCTTGTGCTCTGTACCATGAGTCAAAGTGGGAGAGACAAGTGTCCAGTTAGCTAATGACCCAGTCCACTTCAGAAGATCTTTGCTTCCTAAATGCAAATTTCAGTTGTATGGCATGGATTTACATATGTACAGATTTAGAGGTGAACTGTGAAAGTATTTTTGTCCTTCAGTGGCATGTGAAAATATTTTCAAACCATGAGCTCTTTGAAAAAAAGTCACCCTGCTTGTTTTATGTTTAACAAGGTGGGATTTTGGCCTGCTCTCTGTAGAGAATTAGCAAATTGGTATTCTTGTAATATATGGAAATATAAGCCTCATTTTTATTCAAAGTAAGATGAGCAGGAAATTCAGCTTTCACCAAGCTGAAAACATATCAGGTCTGTAATTCAACAGTAGTGGCATCTTCTCTGAAACCCATTTGGAGTTTGAAGAATGTAATTAAAATCCTGTTGGCAGGTTTCTCAGCTGTCTTGACTAACCATGCCTGTCCATGGACAAGAAGCTCAGCTTTTCTTTCTCCCAACTCTCTACAGCTTTGCCTCGTCTGTAGAGTGGCTTTAGGAATGAGTCCTCTGTGCCACTTACTTGGAGATAACCAGGGAGGAGGACCTCAGCATTTGCTGTTCCACACTCAGTGTGGGTGCCAAGTGACCTGTGCCTGTGTTGGGGACCCTACACTGCACGTCAGCAGTGCCACTGATGGGTGCTGTAATGCAGGCCATCATTTATTTATTCTTGGTTCCTGCTGTTCCATGGGCAGCTGAGCAGTTAATCAGCACCAAAAGAGGGGTCTTGTTCCCCTTCTTTCCTGCTTTGCCTGCTCTCTCCTCTTGCAGCTCCAGTCTGGCCTTTCACAGGAGAGGGGGCAAAGGGAAAACAGCCATATCTGCATTACCAAATTAATGACATGCTCAAAAAAACCCAACAAAACATACAAAATCTGTTTGTGTGGCCAGGATCAGAAATCAGTGTTGTGTGCTCTTAGGGGTTTGGGTTTGTCTCCGCCATGTAATTTGTTTGCTTAGCTTTAGTTTGCCTCAAATTTAACAGGTTTAGACAGGAACAGCCATGCAAAAGCAGCAAACATTCTGACTGAGCATCCACTCCCTGCTCATTTCAGGGCTGGGAATGCTGTAGCTCAGGTTCCTGCTTGTTATAATGATGCTCACACAACTTGTGGTTTGTCTAGTGAGGCTCTTGGCCAAAAAACCAGGGAAATGGGAGTCCTTGCGTGCCGGAAACGCGAGTTCAGTTTCTGTGATGACTGCCCCCTTTTCTCTTTGGAAATGAAAAGTATTGTGAGCGCACAATGGTGAACATTTAATAATGGATTTTTGCTTTCATGGCAGCCTCAACCTCCTGGAGCATCTGACCCTCCAACCCCTCAGACCTCCGGCAGACCCAGCGCGGGGAGCCACGCGCTTCCTCGCGGTTACATCCCCATCCCCGTGATCCATGAAAATATGCCACGTCAGCCAGCACAAGCCTACCACCAGGCACAGAAGACCCACTACCCTGCCCAGCAGAGCGAGTTCCAAGCCCACCAGCCGGTGTTCCACAAAATCCAGCCGGAGGAGAGGGAGCCCAAGGCGGCGCGGGCGCAGTCTCCCTTCAGAGTGGCTCAGAGAGGCTCCTCTAGTCGGGAGAGCTCCCCGGCCAGGGTGGGCACCCAGATGCAGCCCCCAGCTCCCATCCGAGTGCAGACAGTAGTAGACAGACCCCAGGTATGTAGAATGGGGAAGCGATTCACCTGCCAGGGGCCTGAGCGTGGCTAGAGCTGAAAAATGAGCTTGTACTAACACATACATGAAAGCACAGCTCCACTGCTAGGTTTAAACAGGCTGGGAGATCCTGAGATAAGCAGCAAGTTGCCATTCCACCTGTCAGGACTGTGGTGGATGACTGAAATATGATTTAACACACGATTTAATCTTCTCTTGTCAGAGTATAATTTGGTGTAATTACACTGAGGTCACTGATGTTGCATTATGTTTATGAGAAGAAAACCAGGTCTGTGGGATTTGGGACATCTATGTAAATATACTTCACTGATGTCTCAGAACCATTTAGGGGATAGCATCAGATGCACAAAGTAATTTTTGCTATGAAGAAAGAGGATAAGCAAAATCCAGGGTTTTTTATTCTTCTGACTTGAAGCATTTTGTTGATCATAGAACCTGCCACTCATTGAACATTTTTTCCATGATAGAATTCTTAGTAAAACTGCAATTAAAAGGCTGTTGGGAATTAGACAGCTGTGAGTGTGTGGAAGGGGGCATGTACAGAAGCAAGCCTTGATTTCCTCTCTGGAGATTTTTCACATGAAAAATGACAGGAGCAGAATTAGGTTAATAGTTTTGAAAACCCAGGCTACGACTGGGTAAACAAGGAAGACTCAAGATTTAATGGCATATTCTAGGTCAGTCCTAATTTATTTTTGTGGGTGAGAGTTTGCACTCCCTAATCAAATTACATGTTTAACAAGTAAAGCAGCAACAGATTTTCAGTGCAGGCCATTTATGTACTTGTTTTAAATAAAATACAGATGTTTTACTTCAGCCATTTAAATATGTGAGAGCTGGATTTAGTATCTTTCAAAATCACTGTTTATGTGCCCAAGTAAGTAAAGGGGGTGTCAGGGGGAGGAAAGTGCAGTTTTCATAAATTTCAGTTTTCTGCTAAGATTTCAAAACTAATCTCAATTTCAAGAGATTTCTGATTTGATGATTTAAAACTGGAATAATCCCAAGGATAGTCTCTAATTGCTGCAGTGTAATAAGATTGACACAGTAACCTCTGCATGTAAATAGGTTAAAGATTAAAAATAAGCACTAACAAAAAAAGAAATGTCCTGAAAACAGGAATAGGATGAGAATAGCCCAAAATGTGATTAAAACTCAGCAAAGTAGTTGGCTTTTCAAGAAGGATGAGCCCTTAATTAGTGAAACAGGAGATGAAATCCTGACTGTATTACAGTCACCTGCAAGAAATCTCACTGCTTAAAGCTAGATGAAGGCTTTGCTCAAAGGTCCTGTCTTTTAAAGCTGCTTGTGGGGCTGATTTTATTGAACATGGGCAGGATTTGGTGGGTCGAAATTTAATGTTTGAGAGAGTTGATTGGTGACAATAATAGCTGTTCAGCACAGTGCTGTTTTTCAGTTTAAAACAGTAAAATTCAGCAGCACTCAGGGAAGATTAATCATCTCGTGTGTGTGAAATTGCACTGCTAGGAGTACAGAAAATTAGATGTTAGTTTACTTGTTCTTTAGAGGGAAATAAGGAGCCTTGTGTCTCAACACAAAACTTGTCTTGCTCACCAGGTTTCTCAGCAACAAGTCCCAGCTCAGGAGCCACCAAGACCAGCCCCTCCTCCTGAAGTCAAGCCTGACAACAAGGCAGCCCCACCGGCCGAAACAGAGGCACCTTCCACATATATCCCAATTCAGGTCACCCACCAAGAACCAGATCCTAAAGTACCACCCCAGAAGCCTCCAGCCATGGCAGAGAAGGCTGATGAAAAGGCTCCTGCCCCAGCTAAGGCTGCTCCCCCCCAGGAAAAGCCTCCTCCTGAAGAAGCGGTGCCGCCGAAGCCGGTGGAAACAGGAGAACCTCCAAAGCATCCTGGTGTTTTGAAAGTGGAAGCAATTCTGGAGAAAGTACAAATGCTTGAGCAGGCAGTCAACTCCTTTGAAGGCAAGAAAACTGACAAAAAGTACTTGATGATTGAAGAGTATTTGACCAAAGAGTTGCTAGCCCTAGACTCAGTGGACCCTGAGGGTCGCGCGGATGTGCGCCAGGCCAGGAGAGATGGTGTAAGGAAGGTCCAGACCATTTTGGAAAAACTTGAACAGAAAGCAGAAGATGTCCCAGAACCTGATCAAGTTGATGGACTTCAGCCAAATTTGCAGGAGCCTAAGGCACCACAGGAAATCATGGAGATTGAACCTGTGGTAGTCAAGAGCAAGGCAGATACCAGTAATAAAAATGCTAAAGAGGAAAGCAAAATGGAAGGACATCAGCCTGAAACTAAGGAAGAAGTGTTTACCAATCTCGCCACCACAACAAACACATCCAATAACCCAACTGAACCGTAGCCACGAGCTGAAATTAAAACCTCTCAGACTTTATAACTTAAAGTGTGTTTAAGTGAATTTTAAGTTGCATGCATTTCCGGAGCTCTTTTCAACTGGTTTTAATCAACATAGCAGCTTGGGACACAGTAAACACTTTGTAGGGAAAGGAGGGAGCTAGAAAGAAAGTGATGCATTTATCCTTTATTCTTACACTATGTAAAAGACATGTTTCAAAAATAAACCCTGTACATTAATTGCTTTTAGATCAGCTGAATGGAAAAGAAAAATGACTTCAGGGTTAATATTGATGCGTGTTGTTTAAGGTGTATTCTTTTGCAGGTGATTTTTGTAAAATCAGTGGCCTGCACTGTCAGAATACCAGTCCTCCTACAAGTATAGCCACCCTTTAACAGTAATGTTTTTACTTTTAATGTTCACAGTTGGGCACTTTAAGTAATGATGGATAGAAAGTGTGTAAGAAACTGTAGGGATATTTATATGTGTGCAGGACTTCAATGCTATATTTTAAGAGGGAAATAAAATAATATGGAAGCCTAATTTAGTCTTGTCATTTTATAAGCTGAACTGTAAAGGAAGTAATTGGTTTTAACTACACTCTTCTAAACACAGAGGTTTGTTAGTGCAGCATTATAGTTGAAGTCTGACAGCTGTTTTCTCATCAAGGCCAAAACATGCCTTTCTCTGTTCATATCCTCCCTTCTGCTGTTGTTGCTGTGTCACATCTGTGAATTGAGAAAGGGATTTGGCTGAGCGTTTCTGCTCCCTCACCCTGGAAGTCACCATTTGACAGGAACATTTATAACATTAAGATCTGGTTGTCTTACAGAAATTTCCAGATTTTAACTTCTTCTGCAAAGTCATTATTCTTTTATTAACAATTGTGGAATTTTGTATGCAGAAATACACTTTTTTGTATTTAGAAATAATTTTGTATTTGTAGAGTCAGTAGGATTCCTCTCACTTTGTGAACAGTTTTAAGCAAATTTTTTTTAAGAGATTGGCAATTTGCACTTAAGGGAGATAAACCATTTTTAAGGTACATCCTTGTGAAATGAAAGCAGCAGAGTAAGTGCAGGGGAGGAAGGGGTTCGAACTAAAATCCAGAAGTTACACTTGACTTGTTAATTTTGCAAATGCAAATTTTCTTTTACCTGATAGCATGTTTGCAGCATAGAACCCCAAATTTATGAATACCAAAACAGATCTGCCTAAGGCAATAGATCACCTACTGAACTACACTTAGTCATGAGAGTGGATTTGAAATAAGGCTTAGACCTGTCTGAAAATCTCCTCTTTGTAAGAGGCAGGTTCAGAGTGGTCATTGAGAGCTGTCACTCTTTATTTTAAAGTAACAATTTAGCATGTAAATGATACTGCAGTATGTGTAGCATTTGGGCTGTGAAGTATCTGCTTGGTTGCAGGTAGAAGGTTCTTTTAGTTTCATTTTCACAGTCAACAGCACCCTGTGAGAATACACAATGTCTTGTAACCTTTTGGCTGCTCCAGCTTTGGGAGCAGCATTTGAGGCATTCTAGAAGGAGAGGTGTGAAAGTTCAGCTGCCTGCATAATTGCTGCATGAACTCACTTCAGAGGCACATTGCTCATGCAGGGTTACGTTTCAGCTGAGGGCACGTATCTGACATCATGTAACAAAAATACTTAAATTGAGGAAAATCAGCTGGGGGTTTTTAGAACTGAGCTCTCTAAGAAGAGTGTGGGAGGTATAAGGCCCTATCTCTTAATGGTTTCTCTTAGTAGACCACTGAAATAATCCAGATCAAAACCACCTCATTAACTGAGGTGGCACAGTGGAAATTAGGGTTATAGTCTTAAAAATGTAGTATTTGCAGGAAGTTAAACATGTGCTAGGTTTTTAATATGTGTCATCTGCTGTTAATGGAGCCTGATTCATGTTACCCTGTTCAGTGTTGGTCAGAGTAGGTGGAGTCAAATTCAATTACAACTGATGGGGGTTCTTTTAAGGAGCAAAGCTGGAGGTAGAGCTGCACTCTGCCAAGAGCTGCTTTAGAAGTTGATTCTTAAAGTCCGTGCTACTACTGCAGAATTAGGTACAACTCACAACAAAGTGAGGTTTCATGGTGTGGCCTAATAAGGGAAAGTGCATTTGGCTGCCCTGGAGCTGCCTAGCTGGAGACTGGTGCTCTGAGTCATCATCTCTCTTTGTTTCCTCTCTTGCTCAAGACTAAACTGCACCCAGTCCAGCTTATATGTCTTGACACATCAGCATAGCTACACATCCTGCATATGGGCTGGGAAGAGGGAGTGGCCAAGGAGGAGGCAGCTGAAGATTCCCACCCATTCCCTGTGAGCTCCTGACCTACTCTGTGCAGAGCCTGTTTGCTGCCTCGAGTTGGTACCAGTGATGTGTGGAGCTGGCAGAGTAAGGGGGAAGGGGATTCCTCCTTCACTTGCCTTTCTGCAGGATGGTGCTACCTACTCTGTGCTTTGACCCTGGGTAATAACTGGAAACTTGGCTTTGAAACTCAGGTAGAAGGTAATTAGAAGTTTAAAACTGTAAGAATTATGTTAAATTACTTGTGAAATACAGCCGTGCACAACAAACAGCAGCTGTGCTGTTGTGTGCAAGGTTTTCAAATACACAGTGCATTTACAGTAGCCATTTCAGAAAATTGAATAAATGTCAGGCAATGCAATTTATTCAAAAGCAAACACTCCCCTGTCAGTGAAAGGCATTGCTTCAGCTCATTTGAAAGTAGCAGGAGGGATATGAAAAGCCTGTACACAGAATCACAGTAAAAGCTTAGGCTATTTTCTGATTGCACTATCTTGTCCAGCCAGTGCTATTTTAAATGCCAGTAGTGGCCTGTTCTCTATATTTAAACCCTCACAGCAGCAAGGCATTGTGTTTCCTGTAAATATAGCATTTTGACTCTTTATTTACAGACTGTCAAAGCATGCCATGCCCTGAGGAAGGGGCAGCAGTTACATTGCCCCCAGGAGCAGGGTGAGACAGGCCTGGTGTCCGATTCCTCTGCAGAGGGAGGGACAAACCCTTTATCTGGGATGTGTTTATGTTGGCTCAGCTGTGTTTGCAGTCAAGGTGGGAAAGGAGAGGGGTACAAATCACACTCCACCCTGGAGGCAGGAAAGCAGCACAGCAGTTTGTACAGGAAGGTTCTGCCCCTGCACTTCAGGTCAAGGTAAGTCGAGGAAAGCCCTGATCCAGTGTCCTCACTGAGGATATCTCTTTTAAAAATAATTATAATTAGAAAAAATAGCTTCTGGTGGCTGGCACACAGCTGCTGAAGAGGACAAAGCTCAGTCAAGGTGTGCTAGTGAGAAGGTTTTAATTTGCTATGTTTTCAGTCCCCCTCCTTAAATGTGCATGTACTGATCTTTTTAAATACTCAAGTAACCAAATAGGAGGCACTATATCATGAACTTAAATAAGACATACACAAGCATAGGGAAAAACTGGCTTGCACAAAATGTCTAGTAATTGGCAATAATTTCTGTGCTTTTGGTCCTGCTGTGTCCAAGAAATAAAATGCAGATGTCCTAGAAACAAATCTTAGTGCTGTAAAAGTTGAATATCATAAAATTTTGGGTCTATTACAAAAGCCAGCAGTAAAACAGTTTTTCTGACAGAAACAAATCCAGCCCTTCTGGGCCACTTGGGTAAATGAGGCCTTCAGGAAAAACTAATCTGAGCTCAGCATTCACTGTGGAGTAGAGATTGAAGCCAGAAGTTAACCATATAAAATAGCATTTCCTGGAGCCTTAGTGTAAATATTAAAACTCCAAAGCCAAACTTCTCTGGGTAGATATAGTACTGTCATTGATGAAATATGAACACAATCATTTTAGCATTTATCAAACTGGTTTTATTGGCACTTTCACCTATTTATGTGCAATGGTGCAGAACAGCCAAATGAACAAGTGTGTTTAAATTATATTTTTTCTTAAATCACTTGCTTAAAGATAAATGGGTGACACTGAGATACACTGGCCTGGTTGCACAGAGAAAAAACCTTTAAGACTGGATAATTTGGGTTCCTGAGCTCTGCCCAAAGAACACACCCATAGGATTGTGCATGGGATCAGTCCCTGTGCCAGTGAACAGCTATGGGACTGTGGATGGTCTGTAACACTAGAGACCAATGTAACTGAATGCCAGCCCCTGTAATCCAGAGCAAGAGTTATTTTAAGATGGGCAAGAGGCTGGTTACAAAGCAAGGGAACACACCAATTCTCAGTCTAACACCTTTCCAGGATCTATAAATAAGCAACTTTAAAATAATAAAGAGGCTAGTTCAGTTGTTTCTGCTGGAATTTTCACTCCAGAAGCTGGAAATCTGCATGAAAGGAAGGAACAGGTCCTTTAGCTTCCATATGTTGCTTTGCAGGGCAAGCAGAAGTGAAGTATCTTACATTAAATTTCAGACTGTAATAAGAAAAGCACACTTGCCACACATATTTCAGAAAATAATTCCAAAGGGCATTGATCTGTAAGGAACTCACTTCATGTTTCAGAATTCAAAATGTAATCTGGAGTTCTTCATTCCTGGTTCTTTACATTTGACATCTATTCAAGGACTGTGCAATGTTCTCTGGCGTGTTCCACAACAAACACAGAAATCACTGATAGGGTTTGCACTAAAGGATAACGTTGTTGGAAGTCTTGGTAAAAAGGCTGGAGATAGAGCAGAGATGAAAATAATTAACTCCTTCTAATGACATATGCTACCTATGTTAGGAATGAGGTGAGCAGGCAAGAAAATGTAACAAGCTTGAAATATTACTACTTGTATCTACTCAGTGGATAGTTGATCTGCTATTCATCTGACAAATACAATTTTTAAGAACGGGGTGTTACATGAGTTTTAAAAGAGTAAAAGAAATACACTGAATTTAGCAACAAAGGGGTTATGGAACTTAGCCTGGTTTTTACTGCATTTCTACAGCTCCTGACAGTGAACAGATGAGATTTGCAAAATCATCCACATGGGTTACTTGAAGCCCTGATTTATTGCTTTTCATCATTTCGTGAACTTTGAGTTCTCATCCATTTCTGTCTTGTCAGGAAAGCTCCTCTCCTTCCATTTGCACAAATGAGCAGCGTCTGGAATAATTCCCTTGTGCGTTTCCCACAGGGTTGGCAGGCAGATAATGTGGTTTTTTTCTGCAGCCCATACTGATTTGTGGCAAAGAATAGGAGTTGTCAGCACTCTGTCTTGCCACTCCAAGTGCACAGCTCAGATTGTAAAATCTGTTAGTAAGAGCCATAATGTTTACCCCAGTGCGAGCTTTCCTATTTTATTTAAATCAAGATGAGATGAAAGCAAGGAAAACCTAAAGCAGTTTTGCCCAGCAATCACACATACAGCAATTTTTACTTCCAAAAGACTGATGAAATGATAATACACGTCCCTAGGTGGGCATTTCAGTAGGTGTTAGTGAGTACTTGGTCCCCAGGGCCTTCCCTCGTGTCACAATTGATGATGAACTCCTGTCTTGTCTCCATTCCTGCTCTCCCCAGCTGCCTTTCCACCAACCATGAAATGTTTCTTTCTCTTGGCCTATTGCCACTTAGAAAAATGAGCAAGGTAGAGCATGTGAAGATTTATCTTAAAAATTTAGAGAGTTTGTCAAAAAAAGTGCTGGGAGTTCAACTCTAACCTCTCTCATCAATTAAAGGTGATTTTGACCCTGAGCCAATAAACTCAAATGTTTATCAAAGTTTCTGCATGACTGTATACCCAGTATAAAGGCAGCTCTTAAGATGGAACATGCCTGGAAGCATGAAAACAGGGATCAAGGTAACTGTAAATAATCCAAATTGGGCTTCTCTCCACCCAAAGAAGTTAAATCATACAATTTACTTTAAAACTCTGGAAATTTGCACTATGGCAGATGCAAGCATCTGCTGGCGCTGAAAGTGCACTGAAACACTACCAAATTTTAAATGGCCTTATTTGTTTCATTTAGTTCCTAAGATTGTTTACTAGCACCCTGACAAAGATTAAATCTTGTACATCACAGGCATCTTTTCATTCTGAAGAGTAGTTACTTCAATATGCTACTCTGTGACAAATAAAAGTAAACTTCGGACTGAAGTTTAGCTGTATAGATATATTAGATTACACTGAATAAAGGATATAAGGTAGGGTTGGATAACAATATCATAAACAAATACTGCTGCCTAGAAACAGCAGGCATAGACACATTAAAATATTTAAGGTACCTTTAATATTAACTACCTAGCAACAAGTCCCTGATTACTTCAAGGAAAATAGGCACTACTGGAGAAGGCAGGAATCATAGCAATTATTATTGTTACACCTTTTCTTTCCCCTCCGTAACAATTAGACACATAACTCTTGTTATATAACATACAATTACCTGCGTAGGGAATCCCTGCCTTAAATAGTTTGTGCTTGACTACGCTAAGAAACAGACACGGTTGTGAAATTAGAGGACGTGGATTTGACAGAGCTGAGAAACAGCGCCGCTGAGTTCTGGTTCCTGCCATGCCTGGGATTTACGGAGTGACCCCAGCAGCTCCTCTGTGCGCACATCCCTGTTTTGGGATTGCGATCAGAGGCAGCAAAGGAACCTGAGGCACCTTCCAGGATGTCAATTCGACCAGAGAACCGGGGCAGGGCGCGAGTCTCGCCTTCCCGGACGCTGCTGGTGTCACCTCATCTACCTGAGTGTCACCGCGCGGGGTCCCAGCCGCCTCCCTGCGCCTTCCGAGCGCCAGAATTTCCTCCTGCCGTGCTGGCAAAGCAGGAGGACCGCGATGGAAAACCCTTTTCTGTAACGGTGAAGAGAACTTTCTCGTCTTGAATGTGCCCGCCGTGTTGGCGGGATGCTCCCCAGCGGTGTGGGAAGGCTCTGGGGGATGCCACCATCCCTAGGATTTCTTTTCAAGGCTTATAAAAGGTGTCAGGTTTGCACTGGAGGCCTTGGGTTCTTGCAGTTCCAGTTATTACAAACAATATTGACAATTCCAGCGTTTTAACAGGGGATAGTTCCAGATTTGGCTTCCAAACTGGGTTTTGTAGAACCCTGCTTGCACATGACACTCTTGATCTTCACAGAAAACCAATAAATATTTCCAGTCTGGGATCTACACAAAGATAATTATCCCCAACACAGGCATTAGAGTGTGTTTCAGTTTATAAACCCAAAAGAAAGCCATTGTCTCATTTCTGCACCTCTTTATTCCATAACCACAACTTTAATCCTCATTCCAAACCTCAAAATCACCAACAATCCTGAGCCATCAATCTCAAAAGAAATACAAGCCTGCAGATTCAGAAAGAGCAAACCTTTTTTTTCAGCAGCTCTTCATTTCCTGGCTTGAAATTTTCCAGGCTTGAAACTGAGCACAACCTAACTGAGGGAAAGAATGGTAAATTGAAGTGGAAAAAACACTGGGGGAAGGTGTGGTTTCAAATACTTTGCACTCAGCAACATCTACTTTTGAGATTAGTGAGCAGGTCAGCGTTGGTTGATGGGCCTGGCTTTTCTACAGGAGAGAATGAATCAGCCAGGCCCTGTATCAATGTTCACCCAGAAAAAGTTTGCAAATTTTACTCAGTCACTTGAATTTGTGGTTTTTATCAAATAAGGAATGTAGAATTGAGACATATCTTTATTATTTGTGGGTGTATATTGTACTTTCCTCAGATAAATCTGATAAAAGTTATTTCTTTACCATAAGTGATGCTGTCTTGGTTTAATTACATTAAAATTAAATGTGTTCTCAGATTTTTACAGAGAGGCTTAAAGCGTTTATTTTTATAATTGATTCACATTTTGTACCATCCAAGCTATGTCACCAAGAGGGTGAAATTCTCTGTGTCACATGGTGATATTTTTACTTTTTGTCCCTCAGTTTTCCATTGGGAGCTCTGCATGAGTCTCCAGTAGTGGCTGATGAAGCCTGATCCATTGGAATAATTGCCTCCTGCTGCTTCTTTTCCTGTAACTCTCCTCTCAGGGGCAGGAGATTTAAGGAGCTTTTTGTGCTTACCATTTCCCCTGTCCTCCCTGGTGGATTTTCTGTCTCAAGGACTGGACAGCCAAAGCTTCCTTTGCTTCCAGAAACTGGAACAGAGCCTGAGTGTATTTATGTAAATGACAGAGCAAGAAAAGACTCAATTTTTGTATTAGCTCAAATGGACATTTCCAGTCTGACTCAAGCAGGTCATGTGCAGAAGGCACATCTTGGCAAAACAAAACCCAGAGAATCTGTCAAATTTAAAATCTAAACTGAATTTCCTTGGACTTGAGCTGAGGAACTTGTTCCTAACTAACATCTTTTGTTACACAGTGCTCTGATAAAGGCAAAATCCACTCAGTGGAAGAACCTAACAGTGCCAGTAAATGGAAATTTAGCATTCATCATACAGATCTTGAGATGAGGACATTCAGATTAGATATCAGAGGAGAATTTTTTCACTCTCTGGGTTCTCAGGCATTGGAAATTGGTTACCTATGGAGATGATGGAGTCACCATCCCTGGAAGTGTTGAAGAGGAGCCAGGTGATATGGTTTGTGGTTTAGGGGTGGACAACTGGACTGGATGATCTTGAAAGTCTCTTCCAATCTTGACAATTCTATCATTCTGTGGCTCCACACAGGTGCCCCAAGAAAAGGCTCCATTAGAGCATTAGCACTAAAGGACAGACCCGGCTGTGCTCTGTCNNNNACAGACCCGGCCTCGCTCTGTAAGGGACAGACAGACCCGGGACAGACAGACCCGCCCGCCCGTCCTGGCCCAAGGCAGCGCTCCGCACCTCGGGATGTGACGTCAGAGGCCTGTGACGTAGCACGGCCGGCGGCCGGCAGGGGGCAGCAGCGCCCCGCGGCTGACAGCCAAACCTAAAGCGGCGATTTTCCCCCAAAACAGCGATGTGACGTCATAACCCCACCTGAGACTGGCACAAGGGGCGGGGGTTGGCACTGAACTCCGCGCGTCTGGCCACAGAATGTAATGCTGGTACGGGTCTCATGGCACATACGCAGCATTTTTGGCTCAGGTGTTGCTCTCAGAGATGCCTGAACTCTTCAAAACATCAAAACTACCGAATAAGAGCAGGATTTAAGTAGTTCCAGTGCTTTGTATCAGTTATTTTTCCTTATACAGACTGGAAGATGAACTGTGAGGAGCAGCAAAATATAAAATTTCAGCCCTGCTTTTAAATAAAGTGCTGCCTCAAGTGAAAGGTTAGGCTAACAATCTGCAGAAGTCCCTTCTGACCAGCATTGGTATAGCTACACTTTGATTTCTGAAAAACCCATTTTGAAAGGGCAAGACATTAAAATCACACTCAATCGATTCAGTACATATTTCTTTTGTTGAGGATGCTCTTGGCCAAAGCCAGGCTGGGTCAGAATTCATACAAGCCACTTTTTTCCCTGAGGAAGTGATTGCATATCACTTCAGAGTGACTTATGTCACCAATAAAAGCTGCCAGACAAATGTCTGACTGTAAGGATTGCTCCAATCTTTATGATTTGACAGCTGAGACAGCCTTCCCTTGAACAAATTGGATTGTAAGAAGAGGATATGTAAAGCATAGAGCAAAATTTGGTCTTTGCATGATGGTGTAGTGTCCACACAAATTAATCCTATTATCACAATTGTTGGGGATTATTTTTCACCCAATTTCCATCTCGGTGAACTTTGCATGATCTTGTGTGTACTTATGTAGCTTTTAATTACCTGATTCCAAAGTGCTTTGCAGTCATGAAATACTCCATGGGCATAGGTCATGTGCCCATTATTCCAGTTTACTAGTAGCACAGTGAATTATTTGCAGTGTCAGTTATGTAACCCAGTGGTGTTGATTCCCAGTGCTCCCCAAATCCTGCCCCCAGAGACATTATTATAAAACTGTGGCAGAACATAAATTTTACATTTTATCTTTCTTAAACTGAATCAAATCTATTAAACAAAACTGATATTTAACATTACATGCTTTAACTGAGAATCAAACCTGTGAACTTGGTTGGTTTTGTTAGCATTGAACTGTGTTTGCTTTTGGATACTGTGTTTGATTAAGAGCAGGGCAGGAGCTCCTATTTTTAAGATTGTTAGCAAATTTAACTGGAGTTTGTGTTTATTTTTTTCACTGTAATTAACATTGCAGCTTGAGGCAAATCAAATCAGCCAAACAGAACAATTGCTTGTGTGATGCACCAGCTGGTCTCAGAAACCTCCTTTCAAACTGGTTTAGTTGAGCAGGAGAGTTATTTGGGGACTTGCTCATGTTTGCTTTCTCATTTTTTGGGGTAGGTTTTTGGCACATTCAGGGTTGCTTTTTCTGGAAAGAGGTAAATATGTCCAAGGGGGAGAAATGGAATGTCAGCCTTTTTTCTCTTTTTTACCTTTTTTCCTTCCACAGCTTACAACAGCTGCCTAGGAGAAAAAAAAAAAAAAAAAAAAAAAAAAAAAAAAGCATTGAAAAACACCACAGAAAGAAACAAAACTCTTATGAAGGAGGCTTTCTTTTCCTAATTAAAACCATACATTGAGAAGCTGTGGCCCAAACCTTCTGGTGGAGTATCTACAGCCTCAGGGAAGTGCTGGAATCCACTGGCCTGAAATGTGACAATCCTACCATTTCTCAGGTGGCTCTGGATGCCTAAGTTCAACTTGCACAATGTTTGTGAGGAGGCAGTGACCTCACAGGAGCTGCACACAGGACATGACACTGAGACCATTGTTCAGAAGGGGCAGAACCCAGCCGGAAGAGGCACAGAAAGCCAGGAGGGTTGAGTAGGATGAATGTTGCAATTTCTTGCCGCTGGCAAGTCTTTGCAGTTCTGTGGGGTTGCTACACCTTGGCAGAAACTTCTACTGCTGCTACAGATACATGGATGAGACAAGAAAGACAAGGAGTGGGTGAAAAGAAGGTTAAAGAATCGTGGAAATGGGCAAAGAGATTGAGATTCATAAAAACTAAGATGCAGCAAATCCTCGTGGGTTGTGAATAGGAAGGGATCATATTACCTCGTTCCTGTCTTGCCTACCATGTTCTTAAACAACACTAGTGGTGGATAGTGCCCAGACAATGTCACTGAGCAGTCTATTCCCAGGCATGTTTAGCCAAATGCTTGTTTCTAACTCATTCTTTCTTTGTCTAACTCATTCTTCCTCTGATTATGCTCAGTACTTGTATTTTCTGGAATAAGACTTGGGATTGTTGAGCCTCAAAATGGAAAGGCTCGGGGGGGAGCCTTTTCAGTGTGTGTAAATGCCTGATGGGAGGAAGAAAAGATGAGGCTAGACTCTTCTCATGGATATCCTGTCAAGGGACAAGAGGAAAAGGCTGCAAACTGAAATACAGGAAATTTCTCTTTGAGTTAAGAATTTTATTTTTCTGTGAAGGTGGTCAAACATTGGCACAGATTGCCCAGAGTGGGGGTGGAGTCCCTGTCTTTGGGGATACCCAAACCCCACTGGTCATGAACCTGGACAATCTTCTTTAGCTGATCCTGCTGTGAGCAGAGGGCTTGAACCACAGGTTCCTTCCAGCCTCCACCATTCTATGGTTCAGCGACACTGGACAAAGAAACCAGTTTTTCTTGTCCTCTTTCCAGCAATTCTTGTGTGTTTCAAGATTGTTTTCCTGTTTCCAATGAGAAACTAGTCCAAAAAATCCCTGTTCTTCAAATAATAATTCTCAGCTTTTAAAGTTCAGATTACTTGATTTCCTTTGGCCTGTTTTCTATAGATAATTCTTAAAATGGTTGTATCAAACTGAATATAGAATTCCCACTGAGGTCTGACTCAGTAGAGTAAAAGGATTACTGCATAGGTCTTATGCATAATGCTCCTGTGTGTTCATTGTAGCATAAATGGATTTATTTTTTCACTTTTTTGTTACTGGTTCCTTCATCAGTTTATGATCTAGGATTACCCCAGAACTCCTGATTAACCAACTGCTCCTGAGCTTATATTTATACAGATGATTATTAATCTTGAAAATTCTTCCTCTTGCCAGGTATTTCATTCATTTCAGGTAATTTATTCAGCTTGCCACAATAACCTCATAATGGAATCCTGATACACAGAGGGCTTTCTGACCCTGAGGAGTTTGCTAAGTACACTTGTTATTCCATTATTTGGGCCATTGGCAAAGGTACAGGATAGCACCAAACTAGAGTGTGAACTATTAGTAACCACTCTCCAGGAGAAAATTCCCAAATGTTAGGACAGTGGAGGTGCCAGAAGTGGGCCATATTGCCTCAGGTAGTTATAGGGAAATCACAAGGAACAGGATCAAAGGTCATTTGAAGTGCAGACACAACTATAGCCCAGGACTGTCATGAGAAGAAAGGATGTTGATTCAATTACGTTTATTATCTTAACTGTTCACACTTTGTTGTCTTGCAGGTACTTGAAAGTACATACTTTGATTTTTTTCTTTTTCTGTTCTTTCTTTTCATTTAAGAAAATGATCTAAAATTCTGTGACTCTTCCTACTTTCCCTTTGTTAAGGTCAGATGGTGGCACAGATTCCTCAATATATAGGAAGTTATAACCTCCCAGAGGTTTCACAGACCTTGGAAATCAATAGGAAATTACAAACCCAAATACTTTTCCTACTTTCTGGGGCCTCATCCTCTGTCAGTTTTCAAAGAGCAGCACTTACATCTCCAAGGTGATCATGTCTCCACCTGGCCCTACCGGATTGATGACCTGGTGTAACTCCTGCAACAACAACACATGCTTGTAATTCTCCCTTCAGTAATTACTCAGGGACAGTTCTCCTACATCCTACATTTCCTCCTACATCCTATATGGTGTAATGGTGGATATGGTCTTAATAAATGCAAGGGTGCCTTGCAATTCTTCGTGTGTCTCTTCCCTCAAAGAGGCAATTGACCATTTATATGCAGTTTCTAGGATATTTTAAAATTTTGTTTAGGAATGCCTTTGACCTTATCTCAGAAACATCAGGTAAAGCTGAGTCATTTGTGTAGCTCCATGCCTGTCGAAGTGCTACAGCCCTCTCATTTATCACACATAGCCACAGAGCCAGGGTAAAAACCTATTACAGAAATGCAGTATATAAGTTGTTCAGATAGATAGATGTTGTAATATAATTAAAATATCAAAATGAAAAGCACATTGCCAAGTGTTTCATGTGGCTCTTATTCCACTTTGCTTCACTCCAATCTTGCTTCTCACTGGCAGTCCCCCCACAAATGCAGAACCTGACTGATCCAACAAAAATACAGAACTTCCCTGATTTGTTTGAGGTATGACCATACAAAAATTCTATTTTATAATTATTACCATAAAACATAGACTTTGCTTTCATTTATCTGCATATAAATACGAATGTAAACTGTTGTCATTGCAGTTTAAAACATTTTACACATATCAATATAGTCAGGCTATAACACTTTTGCATAGTAGGGAACAAATGGTCATAAATGTAAAAGTGTGGTGCAAAGAACCTGCTGTGTGTTCAAGGACAAGGACTCACACTTTCTGATTTTCAGTCTTCTTTTTCAGTCTCATGTCTATCTTCTTTCCCTAGGTTTGACAATGACCTACATAGCATTGCACAAGAAAAGCAAAGCCAGCAAGAAACACTTTTAGCCTGTATATAGCAATGATCATCTCTCCCAGTCACTCAAGTATAGAACATATAATCTCACAGGAAAATAAAGTTCTTTTAATCTTCTGGTTTAGCCCTTGAGAGTCATAAGAATTCTAATTACTGGCACAGTACTTAACTGAGCATCAAGAGCTTGAGGATTGCAAGATCTGTACAGGACTTTTTTATCCACATGCCACAGATGAAGGAAGAGCTGATAAGTATTTTTTGACCTAAACTGTTGCCTGGCAGCTAGAGATTCTGCTTTTGGGAGGAGAGGGTTGAGTGTCACTCTTTGAACTTCACACATCCCCACTTCTCTTAAACACTGAGGTGTATCTGCAGTGTAAATGCAGCATTATCTAGAGGCTGAGGTTCTGTAAATATGAGTTCTCTTGGAGACCTGTGGGTATGTGTGTCAGCGAGGTTTTTTATGGCTCCAAATTTCTGCCAGAGTAATTTCACCTACAGTGTTAGAAACAATCACCTCATCTCTGTGTTGGTGAATCTGTCTGAGGTACAGCAAGGCTTCCAGAAGACCACTCTTACTGTTCTATCTCATGTGAGAAAGGTGATGGTCCCTGAAAAAGCTCCTTTGGATGACACTCTCTGAGGCTCATCCCAGGGCTCTGCTGTTCTATATGTGAGCACATGGATTGGGCTCCTTAAGGGTTGCAACAGAAAACAGGAGATGTACTACAGAACTGCCTCTGACAGGCTCCAGCTGCTAAGGGGTCTGCAGGACAAAACTAGATCTAATCTTAAACAAAGCCCCTGGAGTGTGCATAGTTCAGAGGCTGGATCCTCAGCACCAGCTGTTTGTTTCTCCAAACCCTTTCCAGTTCTATGGCACTGCTTCCTACTGTAGGCACAGTTGGCATGAACGTGTCCATAGCATAGACATGATCTGATTCTGCTCAGTGTGACACTGAGTGACTCTAAGGTTGACCCCACAAAATTAGGCTCCTTCTGCTCAGTAAGGCCAGGTAAAGTTTGTTCTGGCTTCAGTTACTGCAATTTGGAGCCCAGATTCATAAATAGCACTTAATAGGTTATTGTGCATCTGCAAATCCAGTTGACAATATGCTGCACAAATGCTTGTGGCTATCCAGTGCAGGCATGGGACAGGAATAGAAACACACAGCTGGGAAGGAGGAAAGGATTATTTAAGCTGGCTTTAGCAGCATTCAGTATTGTTGCTGAATGTCACAGCGTGTCAGACCTTACTCTGCAAAGTTCCCTCTGGAACAACTTGTGGGGTGAGGAAAGGATAGTTTGACCCCAAGTTAATTTGTTGCACGTGCTTTTGCTGCAGCTGTACAAGTACATGGGCTATTTTGGAAGCATGTTATTCTTAATATAGAGAATGGAGTCCCCTAGAGTGATAAAAACATTTAGTGTTAAAACTTGATTAATTGAATGGAGTAGTAAAGTATGTTTTCCATCACAACTCACCAATGCTTAAATCCTGGAATGCTGAGACCACTGGCTTCCACGCTGATGAAAAATGCCTCATCATCTTGTGTTCATCCCTTAAACATCTCGTTCTGTTATTGCCCTTGCCTTTTGTGATGGTTCTGAACCCCTGGAATGTGAGCAGACGTTGCTGCCTCTGCACAGCACCTCACACAATGGGGGTCCTTGTCCAGAGCTGGAGCTCCTGGGCATGACACAGATGTAAACAAAGCATAAGGATTCATAAATATTGGATAAATAATGAGTGCCAGGAGAACAGAGAGCAAGAGGAATGTGATTCAACCTCTCCCCTCCTCAACTTTTCCTGCATTTATTTCCAGCACATATGACTGACAGATTTTTGCACTGAATAGCTAATATATTTCCTTTTCCAAGGACAGCCAAACCCAGGGAAAAGTGACAAAAAGACATGTATAACACTTCAGCACTTGGCAACTGCTGCTGTTCTTCAGGTGTCATTTGATGCTTGGCCTCCACAGTATTCACAGCACATAAAGTTACTTATGCAAAAATGGAATATGCATATTTTGTTACTTTTGCTGTTTTACTGTCTAATCTGCTGATACATCTTGAGGAAAAAGCTAGATTCAGTGGATAACAGCAACATTACAAAGATGATGGTGTTTTGTGTTCCTACAATATTAAAATAGAAAAAAACCCCTAGGAAAATTAAACTTCCAAGAAAGCTAATTGCAAAATCATTTGAAATTGGCTAAATGGTATCAGAAAAAAAAACCTTTTAAAAATCTTCTTTTTCTAAAAGACATATTCCAATGATCCTGAAATTTTGCTTTTTATCCTTTTTAAAGGCAGAATTTTTCTTTTTGTAATGTGAGCTATTTTGTTCTTTAGAAAAACCCCAGCCCAAATGAAAAGTAAAGAAATGGAGATAAGTTCTTCCAAAAGGTAATAACACCATTAACTTTTCCAGACTGAGGAAAGGCAAGGAGAATCTGTTTTAAATGAGATGCAAATTTTATTACAATGGCCATGAAGAACAGCCTGCTGTTTACTTTGGAGAAATTATGAATTAAATGTGGCCTTGGTATAGTATAAACCATATTTTAACTGATGAAGGCAGCCCAACAACACAGTAAGGAATCTTTTTATGTGCACCAGCTTGGTAGTCTTCAAAGTGTAATTTGCAATTCTAGAATAAAAGAATTGTAGGAAGTCAAAACATTCTAATTTGATTTTGAAAATGGTCCCATTGATTTGCTCTTAACAGCCAGTGCAAGAGAGGGAAATCAATACCTTGTCCATAAGCCATAGTGTATATTGTAGATATTAACCACAAACACACTGCTTTGAAGGGAGAAGGTTGTTCTTTCCTTAGTGCTCACTGAAATAGAAATATTCCCATTGCAACTTAGAGATTTTCATGGGGAAGGAGGCAATACCAGAGTTCCTCTTCCTTTAGAGGTAACTACAGTTGCCACAAAGTTACTTCAGTCAAAAGCAAGCTAAAAATAAATTCAGACAAAAATTGTTATGCAGAAGTGCTTTCCCTGGGTTTTGAGAGTTTTCATTTTCTTGCCAAAAAGCTAATGTTCATTCCAGCAGTTTCGGATTTTTCTGTTATAAAACAAAACACACAACATTTACAGGCACTTCAGAAAATGTTCTAGTCCCAAACAAATCTCTTTTATCTGCTGTATTGCCTGTCAGGAGACCCTCTTGTGTTGCTTTTATTCTGAGGAGGTTCCTTCTCCAAGCAGACTCTTCAGTCTCTGTTTAATGCATAACAGACCCTCTCCAAAAAGCACACAAAAACCTTCTCAAAAGCACATTTCAGAAGAGGAAAGTAACCTCAGTGTACAGGAAAACAGAAGCACATGGAAGTGGGTAGGGAATGCCAAGGAAGAATACAGAGATATTGCCTTGGACACAAAGGGATGAAAATAGAAAGGACAAAGCAGGGTTGGATTAAAAACTAGTGAGGAGTATGAAGGGTGACAAGAAAGGCTTCTGTAGTTACTTTGGCATCAAAATAAATGAGCCAAGATTTTTCTAATGTTTCCCTGGAAGGTGCCAGGAGCATTGAAGCCAAACAAACAAAAAAAAATATTTCACAACTTTTTAATGACCGACGTTTAGAAATAAAGTTCCTCACACTGTCTACAGGGCCATTTCTAAATGTGGTTTTCACCTCAGGAAGAGTGGTGTACTTGTCCAATCTACCCAGCCAATTGTGCTTCCAAGTGTGGAGCGTTACTAAATCACATCCCTTTCTGTTAATCAACATTTAAACTTGAAATCAAGCTGCTGGCAATCAGGTAATACTGAGAGAGTGCATGACTAATTGTCAGCCTACGCATTTCCTTAACATTAGCCAGTGACAATGAATTGCAAAAATGCAAAATTAATATTTCAGTTTTTTCCCCCTATGCTAACTAAAGCTGACAGGCTCATAAAAACTGCACCCAGCTGTGAATCTATGGAAAACACACTGAATGCAAACAGAAAACTACCCACGGGGGGAAAGAAAAAGCTCTGATCAAAGCGTGAAAAAGGGCAAAACAAAAGTCTGTCCTTGAAATCCCTGCAAGCATTTAAATGGCGATCCTATGCATTTTACTACAACACTGAACTATTTGGGAAATGCAAGCAGAAGAGAGATGATATTGCAAGTGAGAAATATTTAGTGAATGATAGTGCAGACTAAAGACATGGGAGCAAACATAATGTTTTGACCCACTGAGAAGTTCAAATTCCTAGTCCCAAACCAGAGAAGTTCTGAAGTACATGCTTATCTTAAAAGATGTTAATGGTCAATTAAACCAATTTAAATTATACATCTAAAGTCATACCTGCACTTAAATGCTTTTCTAGACTGGCTGCTCAGTACCTCCCAAAATCAAGCTCTTCCCTGGCTCTTGAATGTTCACATTTAATAACGAGATTTCTCATTTCTCAATGTCCTTTAGTCACTTAGTGTTTTGTAGAATCATTAATATATATCAATGGAGAAAAATAGTATGAGAGAAACCCATCTTTTCAAAGAGTGGCTTGAAAGTTGTGTTTTTCTCCTACTGTAGGTGGTCTAACATTAATTGGTAAATCTTTTGATTTGCGAATTGAAGCAGCCAGCAGCCCTTCACTGGGACTACTTGTGTGCAGGACAGGATGCTTTTTGTCTGCGTCCATCTCCTCCTCGATTTCACAAGGAGTGGGACTTCAGCTTCTGTAATCAAACAAAAGCTCTGCAAGCCCGTGGACAAGCCCTCAGTAAGGCTGGGAAGGGTCTGTAGCAGTGACAAGTTTGCAGGTACATTTTACAGTGTTGCCTGCAGAAGAGACAGAGTGCATGATTCTCCCTTTCATCAGGAGGTGCCGCCTTCTGGGTAAATATTTAAAATAACGATGAGCCCTGTGCTATGGTCCTGAGATCTCCTTTCACCACGAGTAATACCGTGTGTCACCTTCTGAGGGCTGAGCGGGGCGGAACTGAGGGGAGAGGGGATGAGAAAATCCGGCCTGAGGGGAGCGGGGCTGAGGGGAGGGGGGTAGGGGGAGGAAATGAAGGGAAAGGGGCTGAGAGGAGCCGAAATGAGGGACTGGGGGCTGATACACACATACTCG
>JANPWX010000548.1:1075955-1131902 GCA_024734555.1 Trochalopteron elliotii
CGCGCGGGGTTCGGTACCGCGGGGGGTTCGGTTCCGCTGCCCATCGCCCCGCAGTCCCCGGGGCCGTGGGACGTCACCCATGTCCCGGTGTCCCGGCCGGCGCGCTGCTTTCCCTCTCCGTGCGGTGGTTTCCCCGCAAATAAAGCAGCGCTGCCCCCGCCCGGGGCTCCGCGCCCGGTGTGACCCGGATTGGTGCCGGTGTCCGAAGGCACCCGGTCATCCCCGGGGAGCATCGCTGGGGGCTGGTGTCTGCCTTACATAAGGGATGCTCTCGATGCATGGACATTGCGTCTTCGGGCAGATGTGTCCCGTGGTCGCCTCTTCCAGGAGAAATTGAACAGGTGGCTACACTGGGCAGGGACCGGGTGATCTGTAAGGTCCATTCCAACCCTTTGACGTTCTGTGGCTCCTGAAGTGCTTCTAAATTTTTCAGTGATTACAGGCTGTGTAAGTGGCAATTGCACGGAGCTCCGCTGTGTATTAATGTAAGACTGAAGGGAAGGCAGTGCGGACGAAAATTGAGATGGAATTGTGTAAAAGGGAATTTTGAAACAATGGTAATTGTCCTGTCCTACCTATGAGGTTACTCAGTAAGGGTTGTCTAAAATAAAATGCCACCCGTGGAAATTATCTTGCTTTGTGTAATATGGGCTCCGTACCCATGGCAGGGGGTTGGAACAAAATGATCTATAAGGTCCCTTCCAAGCTAAACCATTCTATGAATTTTCATCATTCTTTGTGATTCTAATATGTAGCTTTCATTTAAAGGACCATGCTGACCCTGCTTAGATGCTAAAGGAACTCTAAATAGCTGGGTGTTTCACCAAACATGTGGCAGGCTGCACAGATGTTACTTACAGCTTTCTAAAACTGGGATCTGTTATGCTAAAAAAGTATGTATATGACCATGTTGGCTATCTGAGTACAGTAGACTTTATGAGCTTCTGTGGAAGGCTGGACAAACTTTAAACATAAACATCAAATACCGTTGTTATCTGGGTGTTTCCAAAGATCTGTTTTTCATACTGCACTTTCCTGTGTTACATTTTCATGCTTGAGTTGTGTCTCCTCAGCGCAGTTTGTTTGTGTCTCTCAGATAAAATTGCAATCTGTGCCGAGTTAGCATGACTAATTCTTGTCCATCAATTTCACTAATCCAGCAATACTTTGATTTGCAAGTGATCTTACGAAGTAATTGCTGTTAAGCTAGCAGACAGTACTGCCAGTCAGTGAAATGTGTGTTTTCACAGGGGGGAAAACCTCTCAGGTTTAGGTTTGTGATGGTTACAGCCGTCTGCATGGAATAAAAGCTCTTCCTTGACCCACAGTAATTAAAACACCAATTAGTGATCTGTAGTTCTGCAGATTAGTGTCTGATAACTTTAACTTTTAAAAACATCAATGCCTTTCTTTCACGCAGCCACTGCTGTGTTTTATTTTTTCTTGGTGCTCCTTAACTTCGTGGAGGCTTTACCAGTGCCCAGCAGTTTGTCTGCCCGCTGCTCCAGCAGCGTTTTGTCCTTTTCCTGCCTCTGCATTTTCAGGCAGTTTCCATGTGATCCCTATTGTGTGTGACCTGCAGATTAACGAAAGGTAATGTGATATTGAAGTCCCCTGGCCTGCTTGAAACTCTCAATTGTTAGCGATGCTTTCCCATTTCCATGTGTTTGCAGCTTTGTTTTTCCAGCCCTGTCTGTGGATCATCTTGACAGCAGACTCCAGGTCTGTGAAATGAAATACCTCAGTAGGTTGAAAGTGAGCCCAAGAAAGGACCAGTTCTCTCACAGGAAGTGTTTCTTGGATCAATAGCTCTTTCTTGTATTAAGACAAAACTGCATATCCTCAAGTTTGCAATTTTGTTCCATTTGACCATTTATTATTGAGGCCACTGCCCGGAAATGAGTAAATGGATTTCTGCGTGATGAGTCACTGCCGTGTTAAAAGAAACAACAAAGTCATAACTGGTGTTCATTGACATGTTTAATAATCTGTCAAAAGGCTGTGATCTAGCTGTGTGTCTCTGCTTGGTTTTGGAGGCCTTGGTTTTAAAAATTCTGTCTCACAGAGGCTGCTCTGAATTAATCTTTGGACATTCATGGGTTGAAATAGATAATACTGGTAAAACCTTGCAAATCATTACTTGAGAGGGTAGGTTTGACTCTGAAGAGCTGATGCTGAGTTTTAAAGCACTCTCCTCCCTCACCTATAAAGGCATGTTCAGATATTTGCTAATGTTGAGAGCTGTATTTCTGACCTCTTTGAATCATGGAGATAACAGCTTGAATAATAAAAAAAAGGCAAATAATCTTGGTAAATATTTGCCATAAGCAAAGTCTGAGGTTGGGCCTCATTTGAAGGATGTCAGCCTGTGTTTACAAGATGTTTCTGTTTTTTTTTTTTTTTTTTTATTCTCTAAAGTGAAAGCACTAATGAGTCACCTGCAGGAAATCCATGAATCACTTTGGCATCATAGATTTTTTTTTTTTTTTAAGAATTTGGCTGTCAAGGGTGTACTTTTTTTCAATGTAGTGAAAAAACATGCTGTTCAACCATGCCTTAAATGCCTTACATGAGGTCTTGGTCAGGATTTCACTCTTGGATTACTCTGTTTATGCTCTGTGTGGCTGCTCCTGACTGGTAGTTCCACACAGATTACAAATATTTTTTTATTGATGATACTTGTATAATTTGTGTGTTTATATTTGCATATGTATACATATATGTGTGTGTGTGTAAAGGATAAAAAGTGTTGAAGACACTGAATTCTCCTCACTGCTTTTTAGCAGTGGAAGAAGGAATGAGACTGTTACGGTGTGAAAGCTTCTCTTATCATTGTGCTGGCCTTGATCATACCCCAGGCACTAATGTCAAATAAGATTAGGAACAGTTGCTGCTAAAACTATTTCTTGTAATTGTGCTGATTCCCACTGCTCTGGAAAAAAAAAAAAACCTACCAAATATTTTGAGGAGTACACAAATTGGAATTAGTCTAACACAGCTTTTGGGGATGTCATACTCAAAGGCTGTGTTGCCTCTGCCTGAAAGAGTAAGGTGGGTTAAGCTGTGTTTTACCTCTGGAACTGTGAACTAGAGGCAGATGAGCATTTGTTTGTTTCGAACAAACACTTTAGGAATTTATTATTACATGTTCATTTTCATCTGTTGAAAATGGTTGTGAGTCAGCAACAGCAACTGAAGCAATGCACTTTAAATACTTTTAATGAGGGATGTGTTACCAAATGGTGTTTTCAGAGTAGCAGGGGACACATTGCAGGTTATGTGTCAGTCTGATAGTGTGAAATCATCTCTGAATCACAAATCATAGGGTCATCTAATATTCCAGCTGTGTGCTTGCCTTGCTCCTCAAAGGCATTGCAGGAGTCATATAGAAATGACTTGTCAGAATTCCTGAGCTCTTCTTCATGGCTGTAGACAGGAGGAGGAGGAGGAGGAGCAGCTCCTTTGTGGGAAGTCTGGAAGTGCTCAGGTGAAGGCCTTGGGCTAGTGAATGGTGTAAGGAGTGATGCCACTGCTGCCAAGACATGTATTGCTAAGTTTAAGTCTACAGAGCAGTCCTAGACGTGGCTCTGAGAGGTGACAGCCTGAGTGTGAAGTCATTCTACTGAGCTATTTCATATGAAATTGCCTTCCTGAATTTCAGTAGTATGTCTTGGAAACTGCCTGTCTATTCTGGGAAACGAATTCCACAGGAGGCTGGAGCTTTACAAAAATTATCTCTGTATTTCGAGTTACTTCATAAGGAACCTCAAGCTGTTTTTTGACACCTTTTTAGCTGCAGTGGGTACTGCACTGCCTCTCACCCTTGCTTGCTCATTCTGTTCCCTCTTTTCCCTACTCTCTTCTTGGTTGTCAGCACCACGTACTTGTGGTGTATGTGACAAACCAGATGTCAGAACTGATCTGCATTAGCTGCAGCCCAGCGAGAATGTAGGCTGAAAAAATCTCCCCTGGTGCTGCTTTCTCCTTCCTGTGAAAGAGAACAGAGGGGACCAGGGGAATGGGCTGGGCTGATTAAATATTGCATATATTCTATAGCCTTTGTCTGATTAAATATTGCATACTTTTAGTTGCTGTTGTAGCTTCTGACTCTGAGCTGAGATCTTCCTATATATTTATCAGAGGGAAATGATTTTCTACTTTTTATAAGTAAGATGTACTTTGTAACTCCATCCATGGTTCTTTTTAAAGAGCATAGTAACCCTAAAACTGAGACTTAGGTGGGTTGATAGTGTGTTAAAGCCCAGCCTGGTGAGAAGGAAATAAACCTTGAGGTGAGGTGTTTACTTTCCTGTTAAACCATCCACGTGATGAGTTGAATATGACGGGGGTGTTCCTCTCTCTTTTTTTCTCCTTCTATGAAGAGTTCTGAAAATGCCAAACTTGTCCCAACTCAGATGTGTGGATGTCTTGGAATTCCTGCCCTTGCCGAAATGACCTGAGGTTTTAAATACATTAAAAATTCCTAAAGCTTCATGTCTTGATATTGTGGTGTTGCTGGTTGGGTTTGTTTTTTTTTTCCTTCCCCCAGAATGAAAATTAATCTAATTTAAGTGGATTTCTGTGGCTTGTATTTTGCTGGCAGAGGTGACTCATCTTTGATCTCATGAGCAAGTATTAACTAAATATTGAATAGGAAATTGCAGACTAACTGCAGCTAAAATATTTAGAACAGAGGACCCTGATTTCAATTAAGAAAGGTCTGCATCTGTACTAAGGGCTTGTGGTTTTTTCATCTGAGAACACTGTTCTTCTTGTTAGGCTGTTTCACAGTTAAATGGTGTGGGTGATATTTCAGCTGTATGTGTAAGGAAACATTAAAACTTGTGATTTTAAGTTTTAAACTCTGAACTGCAGGACAAGGCAGCCACTTGTTGGATATGCTGCTTGTGTTCTTTCCAAACAACTGTTGTAGATTGGAATGGGATAGAAAATAAAGTAATGGGAGTGGAATATCAAGAAGAGGTTCTGTATCTAGAAGAAGGATTTGGAAATAGTGCAGAAACTGTTTTTTATTAAAGCTTGGCTTTAGTAAACAGGAATATTAATACTTAATCCTCAGTGGTATTCTCTTGCTCCAAACATCTTCCCCAATAAAAACTGGGAGAGGATTGTTTTCCTGAAAAGCTGAACCCAAATGAATGAAATAGCACTTGAACATAGAGGTTTTCCTTTTAAGGCAGAAATCTTCCTTGAATAGAGCCCTGGAGCAGTGTTTGCTGAGTCTCTGGAAAACTGAAAACAAGGCCCTTGAACATGCTTTGAACTGGAAAACAGAATTCTGAGCCAAATTTAAAAGTAAATGACCTTACCCAAGAGGTAGTTGTAAGATGTAAATGGCAAATAGGCTGATCTGTCATTAATTGTTATATTTCAGACTTTTTTTTTCCTTGTCTGTTTCTCAGTTAAGGAAAAAGAGCAATTTTTGCAGGTAGGGGTGATGGTGAAGTTTTTCCCTATATATAAATTCCTTCCAGTAACATTTAAATAATATGTTGCTGCTTGTTGCTTGATATCTGAGTAGTCAAATTGTCCCCAATAGTTAAAAAAAATAAATAAAAGGAGGAATATGGGAGGCAGGGAATGGTTTGAAATAGTGTCTGTTTTTGAAAGACATGCCAAATTTTTGGCATTTAAGGGAGTTTAACTCCCTTATTTAGTGTTAGAAACGGTTGTTTCCAATCCATAACTCTTCTTGTGCTTTGAGGCTGATTAGTTGGACAATCAGAGAGGAAAGTTAATTATGGCATCAGAAGAGCAGGTGACAGTGAGGGAAACTTTACCTTGCTTGGACTTGGCTCACGCTGTAATTCTCTCATGGCTCTTAAGAAGCATTAGCATAAGTCAGCTCAGTGATTAGTAAAACAAACTAATTTCCATAATTGTGAAATCCTTCTGCTCAGTAAATGTTTATATTTTAAATTTTTGAGCATAGGATATCTTTCTTGTGTTCTTCTTCCAGTGTAGCTGTAGCTGAGCAAACTTTTAATAGACAATCTTTAGATGGAGTGAACATAGTGTTTAAGCTGTCAGTTTTGTAAGTAGGTTTGAATAAAATCTTTCCCCTGCCTGATTGATAGTTTCCTTCTTGCAGAGTAAATAGGATTAAAAAAAAATGCAGACAACCTACTGCTTTCTTAGCTTTAAGGGTAGATCCTCAAAGAACTTGAGCTTTGTTGAAATACCAGCTAAAAATGGGAATGAATGTGTGTTGGTGTGGAATAATATTAATTAGTGCAGAGTTGTTGCTTTTGGAAGGATAAAAGATATTTTTTCCTTTGCTGTTTTACTTCTGAGAGAATGTGTTTGCTAATGGAGTTCAGCAATGTGAAGAATAAAGGGAACCTCTAAAGTTTAAAGAAAAAAATAAAGCCAAACCAACCAACCAAAAAACCAAACCTCTGAGCTCCAGTGGCTTGGCACTTATTTGCATTTTAAGAGTCCCTGTTGAGTGGTTTTCTGAATGGTATTTACAGGTTTGTGGAAGGGATGCAAGGACCTGATTTTTGTTTCAAATGGTTGAAATGCACATTTGTGGCATGTATTTAGCCACCTACACCAGTGGTGTCTAAAGTGGGGTGCACACTCATTTTGGGTGTCAAGGCAGTCCATTAGAGATGTTGGAAGAAAATATTTTGTACCATTAATCAAGATAAATGCTGTTTTAAAATAGTGCCTATTCATCCATTAAAAACCTCTTATCTTTAGTATGTTTTATAATGCATGCAATATAAATTATTTACGTGTTCTGCTGCACTAATGAATAAATACACATATTTGGGCTATGTGCTAATTTTGTTTTTCTTGGTGTGGCATTTGACAGAAAAGTTTGGAGGCCAGTGATGCCCAGGGTCAGAGTCTGTTTGGAGCAAACACTGCTGACAGCAGTTTGTTTCCACTCCTGGGACAGGCCTTCCTTGTGCAGCCCCGTGTGCCATTGGACACTCTCCAGACAACTGAACCCTTTCCGTATGTTTTCCAGTTTCCCAAGCAATGCCTGGTGACTCAAGGGATTTTCTGACTGCACCAGAATACAGAGAAGTATTTCTTTATCCAGATGAGTAGCAGGGATTCATTTTTGTTGGGTGCTTTCTCTGGGACTTGGACCCTGCTTTGGCAGCAGCAATACAAATGTCATGTAGAAATGCTCCCGGCCCCAGTGCTTTAAATCTGTCACTGAATTGTTTGACCTGTTTGTGTTCATCTCTTTTAATGCTGAGATATTGAAGGGAGGTGTCCCAATAAAGCAGGTGATCAGCTGAAGGGATCACTTGTTTAAAGTTTGGAGGAGAGCATGCAAGTAAATAAAATTAACACTTCACACTGAATGTCTCAATGCTCCATCTTTCTGCAAGTAGCTTAAATGCAGTTTTAAAAATCTGTGTTGAAAGGAAAACTCAAGTAGCCTAAGTTTTATTTTTATAAATAGTACTTTATTTCCTCCAAGAGAAAGAAGTTCAACTTTATATTCTTAAGCCTTCCCAGTTAATTTGTAATCTCTTAATCCTGGCTAAAATTCCAGAACACTATTCTAAGATGAACTGAAGCTTGGAAGCAGACTTTCTTTTGAAAAGCCACAAGAGGTCATAAAGGTCAAGTAATGCTAATAATAAAGTCTTGTAGTTGTTTTTGATCTAAAGCAGACACAGTTTAAAGAAAAAATAACCCCTGAAATCTATTTTAAAATAGTATTGAAGCTTCTTCCTGAAAATTAACACTTCTGGTGTTAAAATCTACATTAGCAGAGCTGCCTGATTTATTTTGGCTATACATAGTCAAATGACATGAGTCATTCTGCTTTTATTTTTTCTATATAAATATCTGTGGCTTGTGTTGAATGGTGAAAATGATGGAGAATTAGTGCTCTGCCAGAGTCCAGGAAGGCTTTTTGAGAACTGACACGTTAATGTCCATGCTTATACACTTAGGTGTAACCTGAAGGAAATTCAGTGATGATGTGCATGTTTTATATCGGGTACACTGTCAGGAAACACTTTCTAGCTGAGGTTCATTCCCAAATGCCAACAAGGAGGGAGATAAGAGGTGTGTGTGCCCTCTGAGCTACAGCAAGATTGGAAGAGAAATAATTACAGCTTCTCAATGGACTGAACCAGGCAGTGGCTCAGTAGTATGGGCTGGATTCAAATTATAACAAATTAAATATTTTTTTTTCTTCCTGCCTTCTCCAGAGGAAGCTGCCAGCTCCAGACTCTCCAGACTTGCCTCCAGCCATTCTGTGTTGAGCAAGTGGTTTATCCCAAAGCAGTGGTTTGTTTTCTTACCAGAGCTTGTGCCTGACCTTGGAACAACTCAGCTGGTGGTAGAGAGCAGAAAGAGCCAGAAAGCAGTTTTGGGTTTTGATGCTCTTCCAGGTTGCTTTTGTGTCACCTTTATCAGGGTTATGTTTGTGTAAGCACAGAGAATTAGAGACTTTATCTGGTGTTGCAGGGCTCTGCATCGCTGCTGGGGAGCTCTGAGGGTGGTGCTGGAAGTCAATCACATCAAAGCTGGTTTTGTTCTGAATTTGTGGCACGAGTTCTGTTGTGCTGCAACTGAATGCTGATACAATCACTGTGGATGGTAAATGCAGTGCAGTGGGCATTCATCTCTGACAGGAATCAGCAAAAAAACCCCAACATTTGTTTTAGTAGCTTGAATTTATTAAGTAGGGTAAGGGAAGGAATGAGCAATCTTGTACTTCAGGATGGAGACTTGGTGAGCAAGTGTATACATCAGAGTGTTAAGGCCTGTCAAACACTGGCAGTTCTCTCAGATTTAAACACATTGAGGACAGCAGAGAATTCCTCAAGTCAGGGAAGATCTTCCATGGGACTCATCTCACTGCTCACAGTGATTCTTTCTGGACACAGCTTCTGACTTCCTGCAGTGACTGAGCAGACACTGCTCTTTTGTCATCAGCACAATGCTGGAAGAAGTTTGTTTCAACGTCATTGTGTTGCAGTTTAGAGTTGATAAATCTTTATTCCTGGCTCTGTGAGGCTCAAAAGAGGACTAGTATGACATTTATAGGAAGTTAAGCTTGGGGAAACAAGAGTAACTATTGATAAATTGTATTTCACATTACATCTCAAAACATTGTTTTGTCTGTAAGGAAAGGTTAAAGTTTGCTTTGATAGAGCCTTGTGGTGGTTAATTCTCACTGATAGGCATTTCTTTAAAAAAGAAAAAGAAATCAAGTTTGTCATGAGTTCTTTCAGCTTTCAGGAGTCAGAAATGTGGCCAGGTCTCACATATGCTACCTGAAAACTTTCAACTGAGGATTTTCAGTTTTGTTTTGTATGGTTATTTTCTTTTTATGACTTCAAAAGGATGTGGATATCTTCTGTGGCACATATCACTGTCTACCATCTTGGGCTGCCTCTTAAATTCTGTAAAATATAATACAGTTAAATACTTACATCCTGCAGGCTTGCAGTTATCATTCTTGATCTCTGAATCTTTGCTTATGTAATGATTTTATGTAGTGGCTGTATTTTTCAAAGATACAAGATAGTGACTGGAGATTGCTGCTGCCAGTTTTACCAAATGGCAGCAAGGGAACAGTCTTGATCAATTTTAGTGTTAGGCAAAACTTGGAGACAGCTTCTGCCTATACAGAGTAAATAAGGAGTGCATGAAGGCCCCTCTTTGGGGATGGATGGGGAGATTATATTTAAACCTTTATTTTGTTTGGTTCATCCATCTCTTATTTCCAGAGTTTACTCACCAGGAGCAAGAGGTTCATATTGGTATTTACTGTAGTGACATTTATTCAGCATAATTGGGTGTTGGCTCTGAGTGAGATATGGCTGTCACACAGGAAATTGAATTCTAACCAATAACAAACTTCTAATCAGGCTGGAACCAGATATGTTTTATTTAGTTTAGAAAACTGGGTTGCTTCTGTGCTGTTACACATACTTTCCTATAGAAAGTTCTTCAGAAATAGTGTAATAAAAATAAATTTTGTGATGCTGTCACTAAAAGGAGGTGCAGTGTGATTCCACAATTGTTGCTTTCTCACAGCCTACAAGCATTTCTCCTGTAAGACTTCTTTGCATCTTGGACACTGAAAAAAGCATGCTAATCCCCTGATATATTGCTAAATATGTCTTTTTTTTCCCCCCTATGTCCTGCCTTCCCCATGGAAAATTTTCATCAAGCAGTCAGCCTTTACCATTAGTAGCTTGATAATCACACTTAGCTCAGAGCCAGTGCTGCCCAGCTGGTGGATCTGTATTTGCTGTCTTTAAACTCTGGAAGTGGAATATGCATTTGATTCCAAATACATTCTCTTCTTTTCCAAAGCTTGTCTGTACTTACAGTTTAGAGCCATTTCTCATTGTGTCTCTGCTGCTGGGGTCGTGGGATTCCTGTAAAAGGCTTGAATTGTCTGGTGCTGCTGTCAGAGCAACAGAGCAATAGAACATCTGTGTGAAACCCACTTGTCTGTGCAGTCCCCAGCACTAGTTTTTTGTGTCCTTTTACAGAAAGGTCTAAAATATTGGTTTCTTATTACTCTAATTAAAACAAAAAAAATCTTGTTTCTTCATTCTTTAATCTCTTGTAAACTCCTAGAGGAAAGCTCTGGATAGCAAGTGAGGTTTTCTTGCTGATATCTTGTCACAGGAGGAAATCAGAGTTTTAGAAAGACGTCTAGAACATCTTCTAGGTTACTGGGCTTATGGTAGCCATGGTAAACCTTCACTTATTTGGTTCTTTAAATTCCTCCTGTGCCTGGCTTTGTTTGCTGCTTGATATCTCTGGCTTTTGGCTATCATGGGGGAAATATGAATTTAAAGCTAATTACAAAGATGGCAAGAAGTAGATGAAGTGAGAAGAGTCCCAGGGTGAAGACAAAACTGGGATTGTGTGGGTGAACTGGGAAAGAAGGTGGAAGGTTTGGGAGTGGCTTGCCTGCATTCCTCTTTGCTGGTGGTGCAGATTTCCCTCTCAGCACAGAGATACTCCTGTGTGTTATTTGGAGTGAAACTGAGCTCAGGCTGATCTAGAGCATGTTCTGTACGAGCACAAATCTGTCAGGAGGACACAACATGTGTTCAGGAACTTCAGCAAGGGTCGAGGGCACATCAAACCCTTCAGTCTGTCTTAGTCACCATCACTGATTTCCTGATGCTCAGCTGTGTCAGTCTCCTGAAGAATTTCATTTTATTCTGGCATGGTTCACACAGGGTTCTGTGTCAGTCTCCTTAGAAATTTCATTTTATTCTGACATGGTTCACACAGGGTTCTGTGTCAGTCTCCTTAAGAAGTTCATTTTATTCTGACATGGTTCACACAGGGTTCTGTGTCAGTCTCCTTAAGAAGTTCATTTTATTCTGGCATGGTTCACACAGGGTTCTGTGTCAGTCTCCTGAAGAATTTCATTTTATTCTGACATGGTTCACACAGGGTTCTGTGTCAGTCTCCTTAGAAATTTCATTTTATTCTGACATGGTTCACACAAGGTTCTGTGCAGCTCAAGTCACTGTCTGGAGAAAGGAGGAAACAGGAATTTGGTCCAGTGTGGTGACACACATTAATTGCAGCCCTGCATGCTGCTGCAACCATTGCTTTAAATTCTGCTGCTGTGGGCTTTTAGTTGTTGCTTGTCTGTGTCCAGGCACCTGTGATCCATCCCATTTAATGAGTTCATTCCAGGTCTACCCTGACTGCAACTGTTTCTATTGCAGCTCATGGAAATGCTTGTATTTAATGAGGAAAATAGCTGAAGCTAGTACTATTAAATGTTATACTGGAAGCTGGGAAAGCAATGTGTGTTCTTGGAATATCAAGGCCTCAATCACAAATGTTTCAAGGAGGATTCAGTGTTTTAGAACAAGTGTGTAAAAAATGAAATCACACTATCAGTTGTCACCTGCAGACCTCGGGTTTATAAGAAATGAAAGTATTGTAGATCAAGTGTTTATGTAGATGATTTGTATCTTTTGTGAGTTTCTTCTTTCAAATGTTCATCTACTTACACCAATAGAAAAGATATTAAATTTGTCTGGATGTTAAAACTGGAGAAACTCTTTTACCTTGGAACAAGTGTGTTTTGGTAAATAATGACAACCTTGTCCTTCATGGTATAGAAAAAAACTCCTTTTTGAGATATTTCTCTCCTACACAGATATTTGCTTTTAAGTATTTGTTTAAAGATTTGAAATAGGAATTTCATTCTTTCCCCCACTCTCAAATCCTTGAACAGGTACTACACCACAGTTAGAAAGTAAATTTTCTTCCTGCTTTCTCTTCTACTTCCTATGTGGTTCACTGGAATTTGGTAAGAGTAGAACTAGAAACCAACCTAAACCTTAACTGTGTGTGCTTTGGTATTCCATGTACTTGTGGAGAGTGTTTTAATAAAAGAGGAAGTGTCTGTGTGTGCATGTTTATGGAAAGAGGATGTGAAAGTAATAGTAATTGGATACAAATGGGAGGGAGCTGGGGGTGAAAGGCAACATCTGCTGGGTTTTGAAGCTGTGCTGTTCACTCAGTGACCTCTATTCAGTTTCACTACAGCCATGTAAGATTTTGCTTACCTTAACAATTCCAGTGGATATGAGAAGAATTAAGCCTCCATTAAATTCAGTTTCTGCCTCTTAAAACTACTTTCTCCCCCTCAAAAATCTGGAAAATCTGTGGTAGGGCTTTCTGTTGGTAACTTAGTCTTTTTGTTTGTTTGTTTTTTTTGTATCTACTTGGTAGCAAGCAAAAATGGACATGTGCCTCATCTTATTATTGCTGGAATTATTGTACATTTTCTACCTTCTAAGATGGGGAAAGTGGAGAGGGTGACTGGATTAATTGTCCTGTTTGATTTACTGTTTAAAAACAGGAGCTTTGATCTTTTTTGCAGCCACTGATCTTCTTTTGGCTTGGAACCCCATTTGTCTGGGCCTGGTAGAGGGAGTCATTGGTAAAGTCCAGCTGCATACAGGTATGTGCTTCTTTTTCTCTTCTGATGGATTTTTTATTTGTTTATTGCTGAAGTTTTGTGATATTACAAATAATACTGCATAACTCAATGGAACAATGTGATATTCTTTGCTGTGGAGGAGCACTCCCCAAATGGATTTGTCAAGGTGATTGTGTTATAGCTGCACATGCAAATTCACTCTGCTCTCCAGTGATGTGTGTGTTCTGATTTGGCACTGTCTTGTAAAAAGAGACAACTGCATTGACAAATAGTAGAAACTTGTGTTTGAAGTTCTATTTGAATCTCTTGTGTGAGATTTGTAAAATTCTCAAACCTTTTGGAATAATCCTTTCAAGGAGATTCCTGTTGTTCTCCTATGGTACAGTGCAAAAACTAACAAAGGAAGCTTTCACAGAAGTATAAGACCTGAATTCTCAATGCTCTATGAAAACCTGAAGAATAATTGCTGCCTTGGTAGAGGAATATTTGAAAGCAAAAGGAACACTTAAACTTGTTTGCAGTTAAATGACAGAGCCATAAAATTCAAGCAGGTGTAGAATTCATTGTTATTTTAATGATAAGCTTGTCTCTTACTGATAGTAGTAATGTTTTCCTGTAAAATAAACTCACTACTCCTTTTGCTTTATCAGCTGCAAATCCCTGTAGCCATAGTAAGTATTTATTTTGAAAAATACCAGCTTTGTCCAGGAAGATCCCTCTGCCAGCAGAGCTCTGGCTGTCTGTTTATTGGCAGGTAGGGAAGGTAGCCATAAACCCTTGCTGTGTGCTATTCTTTTTGAAACACCCTGCATTTAAAGTAGTGCCTGGCAATATGATCAATACAGGTAAAGTTTCAAGTGTGTTCCAGGAGGGCAGGATGGATTAAGTGCTAGAATGGATCAGATGTTTGTGGTCCCTTGAATAGAAACAGATTGCTCAGGGTGGCAATAATGGGATGGAGAACAGGGGCTGGGACACCCTGGCATGAGTGTAGGGCAGATAAATTCTAGGAATTATTGTGGCTCCATAGGTACTGTGACCCCAGTCCTGTTTCTGGGAGCAATAGTACAGAGCTCAACTCTCCATGAAGTTCATCATGGTGTCCTCCTTCTAGTTCATCCCTTTATCTTCTTTGACTTCACCTGATATTTTTGTCTGTGCTCATTCTCCAGATTTATCCAGCCATCCTTTTTCAGATCTGGTGATATGGAGCTGTTCAGACTCTGCCATCTCACTTTCTCTTCTCCTCATCCAGGTTGTCTGTGCTGGTCAGCATGTGCTGTCCATGATGAGTGATGGCTAAACTCCAGTAATGACATTTTTCTGCTGTGGGAAAATGCTCAGTGACTGGTTTTGACACATGTTTTTTGTCTTTGTGTGGGGTGTGGCGTTTTGTTTTAAAACCAGGCCCTTGGGTACACAAAAGCCTTCCCCTCTTCTCTCTAGGGAGTCTAGTTATAAAAGCCTTTGAAAGGGGAGACCTCAGATGATTTCTGGAAGGTTTTTTAGTGTGTTGTGGCAACTGAAGATCTTTGCATGTGTGTTTATTGTGAGCTGCTTCCTTTGCTTATGAAACCCGAGTGTAAACTTTCCCCAGAGTGTGACACTTCAGCAGGTGTCAGTTTGCTGTTGTCAGGTAAATTAAGATTATCAGGTAATAAGCCTGATATCTCTTCTTTCCATGTGTCCTATAGAGCTTCTGAATCAATTAAGCTCATCCAGACATTCCACTCAGTTGCTGCTTAGGTCAGTGGAAGTGTTTCCTTTTGTCTCTGCCCTGTTCAGATGGCACCATCACAAACTCTCCATCCTTTCTTTTTGTCGTAGCTATTCTGGTATTTATTGATCCACCTGTCCTATAAATGGTGTTTTGTTTTCTACTATTAAATGTCTGAATAAAGAAAGCCTCCAGCTGTTTATCCTCACTTTTCTCTTGAGAACTCCTTGAATTTGCTGCCATTTCCTGATGAGTGTCACCCCCCAGGCTGCAGTCACAACGAGAGGGTTGACTGAGGTGACTTACATAGCTCTGCTCAAACCTGCTCTTTTCAGTGAACTCCTACTTGATCATATTCAAGTGTGGCTTCATGTTATCCTCAGGCTGAATCATCCAGCAGTCTGTAACAGTAACCTGTCTTCATTACTTATTCTTGTATCAATCTTTGTCACCTGGAAACTTTATCAGCAGAAGTTGTATAAATATTTAACGTTGCTGGACCTTTCTGTCCAGGCTCAGGAGGAGGACTGTGCTGCAGGATCAGGGTGAAATGCCTGACCTGCAGCACGAGGACTTGCTGCTCTGATTTCTTCTCCTCTACCCCTGGGGTATGAGGATCAGAAAACTTAATTTGAAGCTTATTTGGTGAATTTGTCCTGCTCAGCCTTGTTACCAGCCATTGTTGAAAAGAGGTTTTAAAAATCCTTAGCACACACAAGTGCTGGGAATTTTAAATGCCTTTTAAAGTATTAGAGTTTCTACCAGTGAGCTCCAGAGCTGTCACAAAGCCTGTATGCACTTGAATGTCTTGGACATAGATCCTCATATATTCTTGAAAGATTTGCTTATTGCAGGAATGTTGGAATTGTCTAAGATGACCTTGAAATGTCCCTGTAATCAGTCATGGGCTGTCTGTAATTTAGCACTGGAATACCCTTGCCAATGAGCTGTGACTAGGGATGGGTTTTAATTTACTCTTAGTCTTGCTGGTTTTATTGCTTGCCTTATACAGGAGAATTTGTAGGAAAGCTGCTGTGACAGGGAAGCTGTCTCATAGAAACCAGCTAGCCAGTATTATATGGTTTATTTTTCAATCCTCCAAGGAATTTTTGATGTGAGAGGGGCAGTTGTACCTCTGAACATAACAGTACACTCATATTTGAGATTCAAATCTGTTTAAACCACTATTTTGTTCTTCCCCAAAGTGAATTTTCTTAAACATTCAGATACTTTATTTTTTTTGTGTTTGTGTGGGGAACTCAAACCCAAACAATAAAATGTTGGTTGAATATCAGAATGTAAGAGTAGAATTGCTTACCATTTTCTGGCCCATCCCAAAACAACTTGTAAAAAAATGCAGAGTAACAATGGGAATAAAGGGAAGAGGGTTTTAGAATCTGTTGTGGAGATGTTACTGCCACAGATCATTGCACATTTTCTTGGTAAGATGCACAATTAAAATTGTCTTTGCATAATCTTCCCATATAGAGGCAACACATCTCTTGCTTAAAGTATCTCCTTTATAGAGTTGAATTTTGTTGTCCAGTACATCTGACTGTAACCAAAGCTGCATTTCTTAACCAGTTCCAGCAACTGCTGTTTAACACAATAATTTCTGCCACAGGTTCTTCTGTTCCTTGGCCAAAGCACACCCCTGAACTTGGATTCATTTGGAGTGTTCTTCAGTGCTGGTTAATTAAGACCCGGGTTAAATGCTGCTGGCAAGAGTCCACAGACTCTGTAAACAGGAGGGAAATGGGAGTTCTTCCTTCCTTATCCCCAGCTTTTTTTTGTTAGCATGCCTCTGAATGTTGATAGAAACCACAGGCTGTTCAGCATCTGAAATCTCTTCACTGGGATATAACTGAATTTCATATAGTCAACAACCCAAAGCATTCTTTTTGCATGCAGCCATTTGTTCAAGTAACAAAAAGTATGAAATTGGTAGTGTAGGATTTCTTGGCTAAAATCAAAATACTTGCAGAAAGCAGCATTTGCAGTAAGCTCATGTACAGTTTATGAAAAGTGACTGCAAAAGCATTTTGGGGAAAGTAAATGCAAGATTGTTGGGGAAGTGTTAGAGAAAAACAGCAGAGTTGTGCTGGCAGTGTTGAGACAACAGAGGAGTAAATTTCCATTTTAGTGAGGAATGAGAGGTAATGGCTTCCTTTGGATGCAATACTTCAAACTAGTTGTTGCCATCTGCTCTGCCACAGTTCATAAAACTCTAAAAATGAACATTATATCCTGAGAGATGACTTGGAATGTGCACTTTTCTGGAGTGGCTGTCCTGCTCTGCAGTGCACACCAAACCTCACACTCTGAGCAGGCAGTAACTAATCTGTGGAACTGTTTTTTTCCTTCTGACTGCAGAAGCACATTCTCTGTATTTAGGGATTCAGTTATTTAGATATTGCTGCCTATTATAATATACTGCTTTAATGGCTATTGTTGAAGCTTTTACTTCAGGGCACACTTTATCTGCATAATTGCTTCCTGACTGTTTGCTTTTGATCTGCTGGGGAATTCCTGTTTTCTTTCAATGTTCTGTGGCTCTGGCTGTAATACAAAGAGTTTTGCAATCTACACCAAGATGACATTTCAGTGCATTTTTAAAAATGACAAAAGGATACTCAACTCGCTTGTCTGTATTAAGCTCTTAAATTCTTGTTTACAGCTACCAGGGTTTGTTAATGTAGGTAGGGGGAAGAGATTTTTTCCTTTTCCAGGAACTGTGGCATATTTGCTCAGACATGCCTTTACCTTTCACTAATCTCCAATAGAACCCTCCTGATTAATTCACTGGAGCTCTAGGTGGTTGCCTTTCTTAGAAGAGTGTCTGTTTTTTTTTTTTTGTTGTTGCCATACACTGGTGATCTCCTAGGAGTAAATTGTGTGGCCAACCTTCTGCAGGTGGGAATAGATGGGATTATAGGAGTGCCCAGCAGGAATATCTAAAGCTTGGATTGCCCTGGCTTTTCAGAGCCTGCTGGGTTTGCCTACTAAAAACCAACATAGAAAGGGCAGACCTCTTCAGATGAACTGATAGGCATCTTTATGTGTTGCTGGTGGGTTTGGCAGCATTTCAATTTCTCCTTTGCAAAAGGATTTTTTTAACCCGTTCATTGGTCTTCTGGCTGTTGCACAGAATCTGTTCTTTTCCTTTTCCCCATGGCTGCTGTTTGGGATGCTGGGGGCAAAGGAATCTGTTCTCCAAGGGCTGTTTCCTACACCTGCACAGAAGAGCTGCTCCAGCACCTGCTGGTCAGTGAGGATCACTAAGTGCCTTTTGCTGTCACTCTCCTCCTGATTTGGTATCCTTGGAGCAGTTTTAGGAGATTTGTGCTTGTGTGACAGCTTGGAGTAACCTTCTGCAGCCTCGGGGCTGACCCTGCTGGATCAGGGTGACACCCTGAGGTCCCTCCTGACCTGAGGTGTCTCTGATCCTGCAGAGATCAGGATTCTGCTGCAGTGTTCAGGATTCTCTTTACAGGACCATGAATATGAAAGAAGTGGTGCATGGCTTCATTCCCCTTCCCCTCCTGCCTCTCTGCCTTTCACAGCAGGTCTGTAGTTATGAGGATCTAAGATTTTTAAAGGCTTCTTAATACCCAGCATAAATATATCTCTTTTTTTAAAGGCAGTAATGCAGGATCAAAGGGAGGAGTGGAGTGTCACAGCACACGGTTGTCTGTTGGCAATGACTATTCCTGTTCTTTTATCTAAAGAAACTGCTGGGGTTTTCTGTGTTTTTCTTAAGCATTCAGAGGGTAAAATGCTGTTTGGAATTTACTGAGCAAGGAGAACAGAGTTTGTATTTGCCACAGAGCTGCTAACTAGGCTTTTCAAAGGCTGGATATGGTATTCAGAGGCATAATACATGACACATTCTGCCATCACAAGTGTGGGAGAATATTTAAGTCTATCACAGCAGGCTTTTTATGTCTTTATATCACCTTTTCAGCTGAACTCGCTTGGCTGCTTCTCAGCTGGGAGAAGCAATGAGTGTGTGTTTGTCTCTAGGACTTTCTCTGGCTTTTCCATCTCCCTTAACAGAACTTTTGCTTTTGACTCCTGAAAGCCCAGCAGGCAACTCCTGCTCCATCCAAGGGATTGAAATCTGGGAATATCCAGGCACTCCTCAGCAGTCAGTGGGAATGTTTGCTCTGTTTCTCTGTCTCAGTAAGTGTGGGTGCTCTAGCTGCAAGTGCTGTAGGCTGGATGTGTGCATGGAATGCACCTATCACCAGTATCTTCATTAATTTTTATTTTATGAATTTCTCCACCACTTTATGCTCTTCAGAAATGATGCCACGAGCCTTTAGACATGTGTAAACTGCTTTATGGTGCAGTCCCTGTTTGCTCATCAGATTTCTTCACTCAGGAATCTTGTAATCAGGTGTTCCCTGTGTCTGTCTTGTTTGTTGTTTGATACATGACAGGAGGTACAAAGGGAAATTCTGAACTTGCTGTCTGAGCTCCAGCTGTTCTCAAATAATGGGAATGTGCATCATCCTAGAGATTGTTAATTGCTATAGGTGAAGCAGGGGTAACTTTAATGTAAGTCTGTGAAATAATTAATCTCTTTATTATATTAGAGAATGAATAAATATTTTAAGGGGTTTTTTTTCCTTATTTTTATTTAATTTTATTGCAATGCATGATAACAAAACACAACAATAACAAATCATCATTCACTGGATTCTTCTAGTGAAATGGTTCCTGGCCCACTGATCAAAATAAATTCCTGACAGGACAAATGAAAGCATCTACTAATCTCTTTTTTCCCCCAGATTTACCATGGTGGCTGCTTTTAATTCGTCAGAAAGCATTGATTGGCAAACTTCCAGGAGATCATGAGGTTTGCAAAATAACAAAGATTGCAGTGATTCCACTTTCTGAGACAGAACCTCAGGATCTGGAATTGGAGGTATGGCCATCCTCAAGCACCTCTGCCTGTCCCCATCCTGCTTCAGTGAAATAAAACTCAAATGTCTTATCTCTTTCCTGGTATAAGCAAACATCTTGAATATTTTGTGCTTTTTTTAAATATTGTTTTTTTATAAGAAGTATTTTTTAAACAGAAATCAGAGGTTCTGCTGGGGAGGGAAATTGCAACAAAATAATACCTAAATTTTATAAGTATCATTGGGAACACCACACAAGAACAAGATTCACTGAACCAGGAGAAAGGGATCCTCTTCTAATGGATCCTCTTGCTTTCATCTCATTTTGGAATCTTAATTCTATAACTTGGCTTGAAGGGAAATTCTTACTTAAAATGTTGCAGGTTTGTTTGTTTTTTTTTTTTTTCCCAGAAAATAATGGATAAAGGAACAAAGATAAAAATGAGTAGTGCTAATTTAATTTGGGTGGAAGTTGGGGTGGGTCTGGGTGCTCAAGCCATGTCAAGTTGAGGCAGAGATTCTCACAATTACAGGAGAAAATGCATTTCTTTCCTAGAAGAGTGAGAATTGGCTATAGATGGAAACCTGCATGTTCCCCCTCTATTTCAGTGTCTCCCCGTGGTCTGTGGACACCAAAATCTTGCTTTTGTGAACTTTGAGTTTTCTTTCAACTTTTTAAAGAGTATTTAAATGTTGGCTTTAATTCAATGTCATTATTTTAGCTTTGTAAAAAGCACCATTTTGGGATAAACAAGCCAGAGAAGATAACACAGTCCCCAGATGACACAAAATTCCTGCTGAAGACTCTTACTCAAATTAAATCTAACGTGTCTGCTCCAAATAAAAAGAAGGTAAAGTTTTCTACTGTTTCCTTTTTTTGCTCCAAAATGTTGAGTTTATAATTCAGAGGTTTTGATGGATGATCAAATGGAATACAAAGACCTTAAAAAAACCTGCAGAATGTGGATCTACTGTCTTGATATCCAGTTTAATTTTTTTGATTATTTAGCTGCAGTTTTTATGTGATTTTTTTTTTTCATTTTATAATTACATAATTTTGGCAGAATTGCTAATAGAGTTCTTTTTTACCAGGATTAGCTTCTAGTGAGGTTCTAAACTTCCAGAAATTGCTTTGCATAAGTGTCTCTTATAATATAGAATTGGATACAAAATTTGGTGCCTGGTTCCTCAGAGGACACCATCCAATCTCATCTAACTGCTTTTAACACAATAATGGCTTGGGTTAGAAAGTCAAAACAATAGTTATTAAAATTAGAGTTATGTTTCTGTGGCTGCTGTCTCTTGTGTTTATCTCTGCTGGGAATTTTAAGGTCCTGCTCATCACTGGGAAAGTGTTTCTCTTCCAGGGTTAGAGATGGAAAGAAAATATGACTGGAGTCTTTTTCACACACAGAGAAAGACATAAGAGCCATTTTTTTTTTTCTCTCAGATTAGAGAAAGCAAAGAGAAAGAGAGACTGGAGAAGAGATTATTGGAGGAGCTGTTCAAGATGTTCATGGATTCAGACTCCTTTTACTACAGCCTGAGCTATGACCTGACAAATTCTGTGCAGAGGCAGAGCGCGTGTGAGAAAACCAACCTCCCCCTGTGGAGAAAAGTGAGTGGTTTGTGTCTGTTCCTTCCACAAGGGAAGGGAATCAATCTTCTTGGGATCAGCTGTCCAGTGATGGTCGTGGTCCAAACCTGGCTGGTCACATTTTACAGCAGCTGAGCACCTTGTCCTGTAACAAGGAAACAAAAGTCTGCAGCAGCATGACCTGAACTGAAGTGTTTTGTTAAAGACACTGACTTGTCTGTGCAGGTGCAGTGAATAAACTGATGACACTGGTGTTCTTCCCACAGATATTGCCAAACCTAACTTGTAATCCTGCAAAAAACCCTCTTGTCTTCTAAACAGGTGGATGACAGATTCTTTTGGAACAAGCACATGATTGAAGATCTCATCAGCATTGATGTGAGTCTTATTTCTGACGTGCATTACGAGAACCATTCTTTAGTTCTTTTTAGTTGAAATGTTTGCTTAAGGCCTCGTGGGTGTTTGATTACAAACCTGCTTGGCAGACAGGTCAGGATCAGGGCTGTGCCTTCTGCAGCTGAGCAGCTGGCACTGCCTTCTTCCCCCAGTCAGCCTGTGACCATTGCTGAGGAGTGAACTGCAGCTGAATCAGAGCATTTACTACAATAAAGCAGTGTAGAATAACTTGGGTGATGTGTTTGTGCTGATTTCTGAAGGCAAATTTGAGTTGTATTTTTATGTGAAATGGATTATCCCTGAATAGAGCTGAACTTGATAATAGGGAGGAGCCAGAAAAGAAACAACCTCTGAATTCCAGAGTTTCCCTGAGGTAAGATTTTGGCCCTCCATAGTGAAGGACCGTGTTTTATCTCCTTGAGCACAGTAGCTGATCAGTGTAAAACAAGTTGTTCTGAACATCTGTTCAGAGTAAATAAAACATTTTCCTGGCTAATGAGCACATGAAGAAGCAGCAAACCACCACTCTTTCTTCAATGTATGACCTTCCATCCTTTTAAATTAACCTTGTCGATTAAGGACTAAGTTGCTGACTTCTGTATGCCAGTTCAGGCCAGGTCTAATTTTTTTTAGGCATGCCAGCAGACATCTTGCCTTATGCCCTGCTCCTCTTTCATTGATAATTATACATAAACAAATGGTTATGGAGTCACAGCAGGGTAAACTTATGTCCTCTGTGAAAAGTTGTGTGTAATGGAGGAGTTTAGTGAGTTGTATTTTTCATGTTATAAGATATGTATGGGTGACCTTGAGTCAGTGGGGAATTTGGATTTTAATGTTTAAGAAATGATTGTTTTAGGGTGCAGAGCCATGAACCTGTTGCCTTGGGGACTAAATTAGCCCATATGAACCTTTACACTGCTTTGTGTTGCTGAAAACAGGCTAACATCTCCCTTCCTGTATGGATGTGTCCACACAGAGGTTTTAAAGCTGCCTTAAAGCAGAAACCAGGTCAAAAAGTTGCTTTCTTTCCTCCTCCTGATTTAAAAGCCCTGTGACTGATGGAGGAAAAATGCTGGTATATCTTACAGAAATAATGATATGGCAAAAAATGTAGCATGAAAACCATGTGAAGCATCTCTTTTATAAATATGAGAAGTGGCAGAAATAATTGTAGGTAATGTTGGACCGAAAGGAAAGTAAATGTTTTTTGTCACCTCCAGAATGCTGAAGTGGACTTCTGGATTATCCCCATCATTCAAGGATTTGTGCAGATTGAAGAACTTGTAGTAAACTACAGTGAATCCTCTGATGATGATAAGAGCAGCCCTGAGACCCCTCCCCAGGAATCCTCCTGTGTGGATGACATTCACCCCACGTTCCTGGTGGCCCTGATCTCCCGCCGGAGCCGGCACAGAGCTGGTAGGTGGAGTGGTCTGAAACCAAAACCAGTGAGAGACTCCAGGTCAGAAGTACATGTTGGCTTCAATTCAATGTCATTATTTTAGCTTTGTAAAAAGCACCATTTCGGGATAAACAAGCCAGAGAAGATAACACAGTCCCCAGATGACACAAAATTCCTGCTGAAGACTCTTGCTCAAATTAAATCTAACGTGTCTGCTCCAAATAAATAGGATTTTATCTATTTATTATTATCTATTTATTATAGATATAATATCCATATTATATCTATTACTTGTTATAGATATAATATCTATATCTATTATTTATTGTAGATATAATATCCATGTTATATCTATTACTTGTTATAGATATAATATCTATATCTATTATTTATTGTAGATATAATATCCATATTATATCTATTACTTGTTATAGATATAATAGCTATATCTATTATTTATTGTAGATATAATATCCATATTATATCTATTTCTTGTTATAGATATAATAGCTATATCTATTATTTATTGTAGATATAATATCCATATTATAAATATATTTATTATCTATTTTATCTATTTATCTAAAAATTTCTTCTTTAATAGGAAGAAGAAAAAAAATAGGTAAAATAAAATAAATGCAATAATACAAAAGACCACTGACAGAGTCAGAATACAACCTGACAGCCTGTTGGTCAGGGTGTTGGGAACAGTCCAAAAGTAAGCCCTCCTGCAGTGGCAGAGGTGATCCTGTTGGGGTAGAGATGGTCCTGTAAAGAAGAGGGTCTAGAGATGGGTCCAGTCTTCCTTCAGGAGTCCCGTGGGAACACTGGATGCCTGGTGACATTTGTGGCTCCTTTTTATCTAGGTGGAAATGGTTTGGCTCCTCCTCCCTGTGTGGAGCATCTCACAATGGGATGATGTCATGTGTGCTGTCATTGGTGAGCTTTAATGGCCCATTAACAGAAGATAAGGAACATTGGGATGATGTAATGTGTGCTGTCATTGGTGAACCTTAATGGCCCATTAACAGAAGATATCCCCATGGAGGGTGGAAAGAGACAAGGAACAATCCCCCACCCAGTTTTAACAGCTGGCCCATTATCAGGAGGCAGCCACCCCCTCCCTCCTGGAGATAGATAAAAAACACCTCCCCAACCAGGTTTCAACGGATGGAATAGAATAAACATTTTTTTTGGTTACATAACACGAGACAGTAGGAAGCACAGTTCAGGGTGTGCTGGGGATGATTCTGAGCACTGCAGATTGGTAAAAATGGACAGTGCTGAGCTGCTCTGCACATAGCCAGCCCCTGTCAGTCTGCACTGCAGCCTTCCCTGCTGGGAGGAGGGACAGGAGAGGCTGCAGTGCCCACAGCACTCTACAGCTGTCACTTGGGGTGGCTGCCTGTTGGAATCCTAGAAACGTAGAATTGGGGGGTTTTAGTGTATAGTAATACATATGAGTCAAGATGGAGGATTTTGGGTGTTGTCTTTGTCCTTACTCTTTGCCTTCTTCTTCATGGGTTTGGGTGGTTTTCTCTAATTTAGGTGAAGAAGGTCCACATTGCGGGCCTTGGGTTGTCATTTTTAGGTCAAAAGTATAAATAATGTAGGTGTCACCTTGGTATTGAGTAGTTATTGCTTAAATAATCTTGGTAAGAGTTAGAAGCTCTCCATTTCACCTTGTTTCCCCAGCTTGCTAGTTAAGCTCATGGCTCATGAGCCTGTAAATATGTAAATATATCTATTTACAGTATCTACTGTAAATATATCTATACAGTATCTATTTACAGACATAATAAACATTCCAAGTCCAAACTGGACATCTTTGTTTCCCATGTCTTTCATCCTGACCTTGGCAGAGATAAAGAAGCCAAAACCCTGACAGCTGCTGAGGGAGCTTCTCTGGTCTGCTCAGGAGCACTCAGTGCATCCTTGGAGGTCACATTCCTGAGGCAAAGTTCCATTTTTTTAGAGATCTCCCTGTTTAGAGCCTTGCTTGTAACTCTGTGCTGATATATTTCGGTAGGCTTGGATGGGAGTTCAATTTTCAAAGCTTTCAATTTCTGAGGGCTTTGGCAGCAGCTGAAGAGGCTTGAAAAGCCACGTGTGTGCATGCCTGTGTCCCAGGAGATGTTTGTGAGGGGCAAGGTGTGAAATGTGACCATGCTTTGCTCTTGTACCTTATTTGATTTAGAGTAGCAAAGCAAACAGAAATTATTCCCTGCTCTTGGGATCTCAGAAAGAAAGACTGAATCACTTTACAGCTTAATAAATCCTGTTCAACTCCAGGCTTTTCAGTCCATCTGATTTTTATAAAGACACTCCCCAATGTCTCCAACTCCTTTCTTACACAGTTGGGTTTTTAACATGTCAAAAAAAACAGGAAAAAAAACCCTGTTGAGCTTACCCTGCTATAGGACTGTACCTTTGTACCACAGCTCACTTGGATGCATTTAATTCAGTTCCAAGGAAAATGGTTTGTCAGAATAACTTGGGGTAAATGCTTGAGGGTTTCAGAGTAGTACCTAGTCTGCAGTCTGCCTTTTTCATCCTAATTTGTTACAGCAACTGAATTCTAGAGGGAAAATTTTTTATTGATTCCTTCTTACAATTAATGTCACTTTGCTAATCTGATTTCTAGTCCAGAGGATAAACTGTAGAATTTTCTCCCTGTCTGATTAAAGGCTGTAATGCTGCTCTGACAAGTTCTCTATAAAGGTCTGTATTATAGGTATTTTGCATTCTATTCCCTTCCCTACTTTTGACCTCTTCCCTTCTGTGCTGTCAAGATTCAGCTCAAAAGTTTGGATCAGTGCTACTTCAGGACTTGGAACTGAGTTTCCATGACTTTGAATATTTTTCCAACTCTTACTCCTTTCCTTTCCTTTGCTACCACCTGCATCCTTTCAGAAATAATGATATACTTCTCCTTTGAGTCAAGGATATGCAAACACATTTCTGTTTAATGAGCAGTTCAGAGCTGGGTAGGCATAAAACTGTAGTCAGAGGAGCATTATCTCTTCTTAATGTGCAGAATTAGTTACACAAGTTAAAACAAGGAGGGGAAGGCTTCTGTTTTGTGGAACATGCAAATCCTCTCGGGCTGCTTGTGGGCTCACTGTGACAAGTGAAGCCTCTGTCAGTAAAAGTGGCCTTTAGGTTCATGGAAAACACTGAGCACGGAAGTAAAACTTTGTCCCAAATGTGACAGAACAGGAAGAATTGTGTCTTTTAAGATGGACTAGAGATATTTGTGACTTTAAACTGCCCTGTGCTGTCAGCTTACATTCTGCTGCTCATAATGTATCAGTAAATAAATGTTATCCATACAGTCAAAATAACAATTGAGGATTAAACTAGGATAGGAGTGACTTGTACTGTTGATCATGGGTTTGGGCTAGAACTGTTGTCTTGGGTTAGCACTGTCAGAAACAGCAAGATAATTATTAATATTTAAGGCAAATACTTAAATATGACTTGACCATTCTCATTCCCCCTAGGAATGAGGTATAAGCGAAGAGGTGTTGATAAAAATGGAAATGTGGCAAATTATGTTGAGACAGAGCAACTGATCCATGTCCATAATCACACCCTTTCCTACATCCAGACACGAGGCTCTGTGCCTGTTTTCTGGAGCCAAGTTGGATACAGATACAACCCACGGCCCCGGCTGGACAAGAGTGAGTATTTGGGTGAAAAACCTAAAAATCAGCCTCCCCTGGAATTCTTCTTTTGGAAGTGTGGGTGTGGTGCACATGTAGAAGGATGAAGCAGGCTTATTGAAAGTTAAATTTTTGTCCCATCTCCTCTGCACAAAAACCAAAATGCAGCAAAATTGAAGAACGTGTTTGCTGTGTGCCAGACTGTAACAGCAATGTTGAAGCTGAGCAAATTAATGAAACACCTTTGAAAGTAATTTTGTACAAAGTTATTATCTTTAAGCTAAGGTATCTTGGTTTTTCTGGAGTACAAATTTGGGCATGATTTAATACATCAAACAGGGTTTATTGCTGAACAGGCTGTTTCTGTCTAACACTACTGTGCCTTGTAGGTGAAAATGAAACCGTGCCCTGTTTTCGTGCACACTTTGAAGAACAGCTGAAAAATTACAAAAAGCAGGTGAGTGCTGCATGACAGAACAGTAATCTCATGAAAATGCAGAGGCTGAAGGGTTATGTTTTTAGGTTGGTTTTTCTTGGTGATGTGTTGTGGGTTTTTTAAAAAGCTTGTTGACAATTGGAAGGTTGATACAGAAATAGAATTTTACTTTAGGTTTTTCAATTATCCTTGTAAGTAACCAGTAAAACCCAGGAATACCTTATGGAAATGTGTAAACCCTATTTCTGTGTGCTTGTTCTATGTATTCAGAGCTCCTCTGTATTTAAATTTGTGTAGGCAAGGAACTGTTGGAGCTTATTTGTCTTAGGTACAATCCAGCAAAGATTGTAACTTCAGCAAGATTGCTACAAATCTTTAACTCTTGAGCTATTTGTTATTGCATGGGGTAAATCTAAGCAAGTTGTGTAGCAGATGAAGAGTGTTAAATAATTAAACTTTTGAACAGGTTATTATTAACTTGGTGGATCAGACAGGCAGAGAGAAGATTATTGGAGATGCTTACCTTAAACAAGTTCTTCTCTACAACAATGCAAATCTGACTTATGTTTCATTTGACTTCCATGAGCACTGGTAAGAAACCTTTTAAAAATGTCACTTTGCATTTTTTTATTGGCATGAAAGGTGAGTATAAAGGAGGAGAAAACTCATTATTTCCACTTCTGCATGAAACACTGTTCTTTTAAACAAGAATACAGTTTTTAAACTAAAGCACTGTAAAACTTTAAGTTTGGGTGACCAGGCCCTGGTGTTTGTGAGGTTGTGTCCCTGACCTGTCAAATATGCAGTTACTTATTGGGCAAAGCTTAATTGTCATACATTTTAAGAGTTTCCTTAAACATGCCATGAATGTAAAGCTGTGCCTGACCTGCTTTTTCAAGCTATGTAGCATTTCTCTTTTAATTCTCTACTTCTGTTACTCTTGCTTGTTTCTATAAAAACATGATGGGTTCTTTCAGGACCCTGATGCTGTTATTTCAATATAAAATACACAGATTTTATCTTAATCCAGTGTGAGTAGTTGCTGTTTTCATGACTGCACTCTGATGCTGCCATGCTCTAGAGCAGATCTCACATGCCCAAGCATGTCATCTGTCACAGCCATGTATTCCTCCTGCTCCCCTCAGGCAGGCTGCATTTGTGTGGGGTCTCAACTGGTTTAATCTTCACTTCCAAACTTAATCTAGGGATTGCAGCTGGCCTGGGAGAGCATTACTGGCTGACTGAGTATGGCATTAGTAGATATTGTCAGAGGGGGTGGTGGGAAGGGAAACCCCTCTCAGAACACTGTTGGCACCCTGGATTGATTTGATCATTAATCTTTTGTTTAGAGGAATTTTCATTTTCCTTCATTCACTTTTCTCCTACGAACAGCTGTAGGGAGCAGGGCTGTTTCTGCACTGTGAGCAGGAGTGAATTGAGAAGAATCCTGAAAAATAACCAGATGGGGCAGGGGGAGGAGGGGGTGATGTGTCTATAGGTGGTTTTCTCTGTACAATCACTGGCAAAGCAGGACTCACCATCCCAGTTCCAAATCTACAGTAGTTACTTTTCTTGAGACTTAAATGAGAACAGAATGTTGTACATGCCTGAGTAGCTGCACATTTGTTCTTCCCAATGGAAGCAGCATTAAAAAATGTGAGGTCTTGAGAATTTAATGATCTTTTAACCTCTTGCCTTGGATTTGGATGCTGAACTGAACTGCAAAATAGTTCTGAATATTGGCTGCTGTTTAAAGCTCATTGCAGGAGGGAATGCTTGTCTCTCTCATTTAGCCAAAACACCATCTTTGTTAACATTACAAATAAGATAAAGTTGTTAAGCAAAGCCACTGCTCTAGTTCAAACTAACTTTCGTGAAATTCTGTGTTTCAGCCGAGGAATGAAGTTTGAAAATGTCCAAACACTGACTGATGCCATTCATGATATTATTCTTGACATGAAGTGGTGCTGGTAGGTACTTGAGAGTCTTTAGATTAGTAGGGCACATTTGTAGAGGAAAACACCAACGAAGAGTAGATATTCAGAGGCCTTAATTTTCTCCAAACCAGTGTGTTTTATATTTCTCTTTTGGTGTCCAGCTTGTTTGTCAGAGCCTTTGTCTTCTGAAGTGTTGGTGTTCTATCCACATAACAGCAAAAATTCTGAGGTGCTGTTTCCTGCCCGAGGTTTCCTGCATTTCACACTTTCAGGGTCACTCACATTTAATGTGAAACACTCTGTATTTGACCCTCGAATGGCAGCCTTACTGTTGACATGTCTGACCTTTAGTTTGAACTGATTAAAGTTCATACATTTGGGTAACAAGTGTGGCTGCAGCCTCAATCAATTGCTCTCTATTGTTCTGTGTTGCTGTCATTATCATTGGCCTCTCTGTTCTTGAAATTAAATGCCTTTGCTCTTGAAAGCTTGTATTATGTATGCATGAGTTGAGTTCAGCATCTGATTGCATCTCAAGTTTGTGGCCTCAGTAGGATTTATGTCTGATATCCAGCCTAGATTGAAGAGGAAGATAAATTGGAACAAGGGGAGTTAATTCAGTGTGGGATGTGGCTGGGGTGTGAGTGCAACCATAAATAGTGCTCCATGTGTGAAATGTCCTACTGTTTATAGAAGCTGATGAGTTACACTGGATTTGAAGTGTCTCAGTGTGCTTTTGTTCTCTTCCTGTTGCAAGGGTTGACCAGGCTGGAGTGATCTGTAAGCAGGAGGGGATTTTCCGGGTGAACTGCATGGACTGCCTGGACCGGACCAACGTTGTGCAGGCTGCCATTGCCAGAGTGGTCATGGAGCAGCAGGCATGTAAAAATGAGGGGCTCTGCCAAGTACTGAGTGCCTCACACCTTAATTATTGTTCACAGAGAAATCTGTGTGTTTGGAAAATGCTAAACTAACCTCTATGAAAAAAAGAATCTTGCAAAAATACTCGAAGAGCCATGAAGCCGAGAGGAATAATGTGCACAGATGCAAAACTTGAAATCATTATAGAACAGTGATGCCTCTTTCTGTCCTCCTGCAGAAGGGACTGACTGTCCACAGCTTGGAGAGGATTGTCTTGTTTGGATTTAGTAATTTTAGTTTAAGTTGTGTAAGAATGCAGAGTTTAGAAACAAGACAACTTCCCCTCTCAAGTCCATCACTGAAATGATGTTAAGGGACCAAAATCTAACAAGCTGGATGCTATTTCAGGTGCTTTGAAGTGAAATCCTGTGATGCAGCAAGTAGGGAGATTAGTTGTCCCTTCTGTGTGTAGAGGAATAATTAATGAATGATCTAAATAGCCCTGATGGCTGTGACTGTTGTGCTGTGGAATAGTTCTCCCTGTACAGAGGAGGGATTTCCAAGCAGACTGAGAGTATTTTCCTTCAGTTTTCCTCTTTGCTCTGGCCCTCAGTTGCTTTCTAGAAGCTCATGGGTGACTCTCTTCCTTGTGAAGACTTCACTGCCACAGTACTGCTACAAATCTAATGCAGACTTAATGTGCTGTAACTGAAACATCAAAACCCCAGTAACTGCTCAAAATGAGCAAACTTGATTATGGTTCAAGTGCAGCAGAAAGGATGAAGTGGGTCCTTCATTAGGGTGAGAAGTGAATGGATCTGGCCATTGTACCTGGCAGTTCCTCTTTGTTATTGTGAGCTCCTGACATAGGAGTACTGAGCACCAGGGGAGGGATCAGCAATCCCACAGTCATTATGTTAGAATAGGGTTTCTATCCAGGGTAACTCTTGAGTTCCAAGGCAATTCTTTCAGAAACAAGAGTTACAGATTGTCGTGAAGGGGCTTCACTAATCATTTGTGAAGTGTGAGCCTGTGATGTGCTGCATCATTCTCATCCTGAAGCTGAAGTACCTGAATCAATTAATGACTGAGAAATGCCCTGAGCATTGCAGGGTCAGTGGCATGGAGTGAAGGACTGAGGGTAACCCTTCTCCTCCTTGGAACCACTGGATCTGCTTTCTCTCATCTGGAAACTTGATAAGGCTTTCAAAGTTAATGAGCAGCTTTGTGTTAATTTTCATCTAACTTGCAAAGAATTGCTTGAGCATTTGGTTTCAGTTGTGAATTGAAGTTTTCCTATGATTTATTCCAAGTTATCCCTATCAATTAGTGACTGCATTGCAGTTATGTATGTCTACCCACTCAGTGTGTGTGCAAAGCCTGACATTGGTACTGTACCCAGGGCTTATCTGGGGAAAACTGAAGGACTGGGTGTTCTAAGAGGGAGATATCTTACTCTAGTATCAGTGACAAGCAGTAACTGTCCAAAATGTGCAAGCACTAATAATAAACCAACAGAAGAAGTTATTTTTCTTTTGTTTTCAAGCCCTTGAGGCTATGAATGCCTTTGCAATAGAAGACATATTAACTTGTTTATTTTAAAATTGGGATGTCTGTTTTTTTTGATGGTTCTCTACTGAAAAATTTCCAGTATCTTGAGAATCTACAGTAACTTGTTTGCCTTCAGCTAATTTTTTTGATGATTGACTTAACATCCATAATTAATGTTACTGCTGCCTCCAGTGATACGATGTTTAGCAAATAAACACCAATTCATTAATTTAATCTGACAAATCATCACAATGGCTTCCTTCCCCCCATCGTACAAAATCTACCAATTAAACGCTTGGCAAGCGCTTCCATTTACTTCACCAAGCCCTGATACTGAGAGTGACTTTTACTTTGGGCACTGAATGAGTACATATGTCAAATTCCAGCTGAAGAAACTGGGTGTGATGCCACCAGAGCAGCCTCTGCCAGTGAAATGCAACAGGATCTACCAGATCATGTGGGCCAACAACGGCGATGCCATCAGCCGGCAGTACGCCGGCACGGCAGCCCTCAAGGTAAGGGGGGGGAGAGCCTCACCTGCCCTCAGGAATGGCTTGTGTTACAGGGCTGGTGTGCTTTGAAAACCCTGGGAGATTTAAAAGTTTATGAAGTTTTCTGTGTGGTTTTGTTCTGGAGAGATGAGGCTTTGCAGTGGAAGAATGTTTTGTGTCGTGCTCAGTGTGAATGGGAGAGGAGCTGAGTGCTCCCTGCACTTCACCTGCATTCTGTTCCCTTCACATCTGGAGACAAAGCACAGCAGAGCCAAGAGTTTGAGAGATATATTAATTATATATATTAATTATTGCATCCATTTATATTTTATCATGGTTATACTGCTTCTAAGCACTTATAAGACTTAAAAAAATACTCCAAAGTTCTGGAGATCAAGCTGTGTAGGTAGTAGGGTGATGTTAATTAGCTGTATTTTCTAAAGACTCCTCTTAATTAGCTGTAATGCACTCTGTCTTCCAAGATCAAGCATGAAACTCCTTGCTCTGTGCTTCTGCTGCTTTGGAAAGTCATAGAATTTGAGGTATTTGTTGTGTGTAACTGGTGGAACAAATTTTAGTAGTATTTGCATTTGGCATAAGAAAAATCATTATGGTGAAAACACTTAACACTTAAGTCTCTTTTTAAATATCCTCTACTGAGCTTTGATTAGTTGATTGCACTAATATTTAAAAAAAATATATAAAAAACATCCTGACATGCTTGTTTTCATCAAGTGTGTTAAACTTTAAATCTGAAGTGCAGACCTCAGTTTACAGATCTAAATTTTCAGATCTTCTGCTGGAAGATTTCTCGACTCACTGTTGAGGTTCATGGATTGAATTCATAAATTGTAATTGTGGTGTTTCTTTTAATTTGAAAGTGAAGCACACTTGAAATATTCTTCACAGGAGTTGATGTGGCTTTTAGAAATGCTCTGTGCAAGTGTTAAGAGTGTCTCTGAAAATAGAATCCTCTAATGAAGTAACCACCAAAACAACTTTTTATTCAAATTCTAAGCCGTCCATGGCCTAGAAACTTTCTTTTGTTTCTGAGGTTGTGAGGATATGTGCTGCTTTCCCCCAGTAAGTTATGTTAGTCTTGTTTTGGTAGCAGAAGCAGTGAGATGAAACCATTTTTCAGTAAGCTTCAGTCTTCTCTGTTGTTCCAATAGTGTTCCTTTTACATTAAAGGCTAAAAAATAAAAGGGATTTTTTTCTTTTGGAGGTATTGAAGCATCACAGTGATTGATGTATTGAAAGTCCTGCTTCAATGGTAGCTGGCTTATATGTCCAGATTTGTTTTCTATTGGAATTTCCTACTGAAACTGTAAGCCTGTCAAAAACACAGGATTCTCTGCAGAGTCAATGCCAGAAGATGCTCTTTGAAAAAAAAAATCAATATTTTCAACTTCTATATGACATCATTACTTGAAGATAATTCTTGAGTTTGCTCTATTCAGTTCTGAGTTTCAGAGTGCCAGATCCTTTGAGCTGAGCCTGCTGTTGCAAAGTTTGATGTGTGCATGATTTGCATGTTGTGTGTGACAGGGGGACTTCACAAGGACTGGAGAAAGGAAGCTGGCAGGGGTGATGAAGGATGGAGTGAATTCTGCAAACAGATACTACCTGAATCGTTTCAGGGATGCTTACAGGCAAGCAGTCATAGGTAAGAGCACAATTTCAACCAAGCTGAGCTGTGGTATTTAAAAAGATTTATTAAATCATATTGGTTTCATCTTTCTGACTGAATTTTTTTTTCCTGCTGCCTAAAAACACCATGAGTGGGTACATGTCTGTACTGGACACTGTAAGGAACAGTCTCACTCACTTTGGAATTTACACAACACTCAGTTCAGAGGGATTGCATGCAGTGTGGCTCATTGGAGACTTTGCCCCAACTTCATTTTAGCATTAAATGTCTTGTAGCATCTTTTTTTTTTTTTTTAAGATAAAGTTAAATTTATGCAGCAATTATCTCTTTAAATCATGAGGAATCTGGTTTTTCACTGAAAGTAGGGTTATACCTTCTGACTTTGCAGTTACAGGCAACATTCTCTTCAGAAAGACTACCAAGAGCATGATTAAAATGCAGCATTTGGAAGGACTTTACAAACTCTTACCATGTATCACTTTTAACTCTTTCTTGCTTGATATTTTCTGGGGTTTATTTAGATTTGATGCAGGGTATCCCTGTGACAGAGGACCTGTACTCCATATTTACAAAAGAGAAGGAGCACGAAGCCCTGCACAAGGAGAACCTGAGGAGCCACCAGGAGCTGATCAGCCAACTGCTGCAGAGCTACATGAAACTGCTCCTGCCAGATGATGAGAAATTCCATGGAGGCTGGGCACTCATTGACTGTGATCCAAGGTTTGTTGAACAAAGTTAGAATTGATCAGCTGCTGCTCTGACACCTCTGTTAATTGCTGCTGATGTTAAGAGGTTTTTGATAGCTGATGTGTGAACAGAAATCAATTTGGGCAGTTCTGGAGAAGGACAGGAGTGTTTGAAGGGTTTGAATACTTGTAGTTGTAAAGGGAGAAGTCCTCTAAACATGTGCCTTTCCCAAAGTGCCATAAAAATGGTGCATGCTGGAATTACCTCTGAGACATCCTCTGGAAATTGCTGCATTTGGTTAACATTGCCAAAATGTGGCAGGAACCATGAAGAGAACTTGTACAACTAAGGGTGGTTAAAAGGAAGTGCTTGAGGAGCTGTTGTTCCTTATTGCTTTACAGGGAAAGTGTAACTTGACTGTCAGGTTGAATCCTTGGGGAATGAGTCAGCAGTTGGACAGTCTGGATTTCTGTTCATGGAAAGTAATGGCCATAAACTCTGAACTTCACTCCTTATCAAGGTCAGAGTTCAGGAGCTTGCAAGAGACAAACAGTGGTTAGATCTCCTGCAGGTTAAACTTCAGTATCTAAAAATAGCAGAGCAGGTTGTTATGACAGCTATTCAGGGCACAGACTCATCACCCTCACTGAGTCTGAGGTATTTTTCCATTTCTCTGGTAGCATTTTTAATAGCTTGTGGGTTTTCTGTTTATTTTTGGACCTTCTGCTGACGTATTTGAGCTGTTAGGTAACTTCAGGTTTGAGAGAGTGTTGCTTACGTGGATTCATTTGATAACACACAGTGATTGAAACTTCTTGTAACTTGTGTCCAGCTCTTAAAGAGTGTCCCCAGAACACTGTGGGCATGGGTTACAGCTCTGCAAACAAAACCTTCTATCCTGTATTTATTTTTCTTCCCGTCAGTCTCATCGATGCCACTCATAGGGATGTGGATGTGCTGCTTCTACTTTCAAATTCTGCCTACTATGTGGCCTAGTAAGTTACCACTTTCCTTTACTATGTGTAGTTTATTTTAGTAGCTTTGCTTTAGGTTAGTAGAAAGCACTAAAGTCTGTTTTTTTTTTTTTTCTAGTTACGATGATGAAATCGACAAAGTGAATCAGTACCAAAGGTTAAGTCTTGAAGCTCTGGAAAAAATAGAAATAGGTAAGAAAACAGTCACTCTGTGTCTTTTTTTGAATGCTCTTAACAATGGCTTGAGCACTTAGCAAAGCATTCTACAAATGTATTGAAGCAGCAGCCCTTGAAGTGTGGCACAAACCCTGGGCAGCCCACCTAGAAATGGCCCTTCTGGCTGATAACAGGTGCCAGCCTCTTCCTCCTGCTGGAAATGGGAGCTTTGATCACTGGAAGGGTTCTCAAGTTTTCCCTCTTTCAAACTCCTGAAAGAACCACGGATTTCATTATTTATCAAATGGCAGTAACAATTTTGTCAGCTTCTGGAATGAGTCATGGGTTTGTGCATTCAGTGCACTCTTCCTTTGATCCAAACACAGCAACTGGCTGGGAATTGTACTTCAGATCTGTTTCATAGCTTTGTAAAACTTCCTTCTCAATGGCTGATAACAAACCTGCTATTAAAAAAGCACCTTGTTGTGCTGATTTAACTTATTTGCCATAGAATGTAACATCTGCAGGCTAAATCCAGCTTTTTCTGCAGGAAGCATTAAAGATGTGATGACTTTGAAGCATGAAAAAGGTGATCCTGTTGGAGAGAAGGGAGTGTGTGGGCTCCTGATGGAGTTTAATCCTCCATTACACAACACACAGTGATTTCATCATCTTCTGACTGTAACTTTCACTGTGTCTGTGCAATTTCTCAGAGTTCAGGGGAAAGGCCTCCCTCACTTGTGTATTGTGAGATTTGTATCCTGAGGTACAGAACAGAGTGAAACATCTACATCCACACCTCATTTAATGCTGTAGATTATGCAGTGCACTGAAGAGTTGAAGTATTTGGTCTAAATCTTGAAATTTCAATTACACCCTCTTGACAAAAATATTAGTTTTTTCTTTAATCCCTTTTAAGGAGCATTCCCTAAAAACCCATGGGATGTAAAAAGTGTAAAACTTTTTCCTTCTATTTGAAAGGGTGATCTGCAATAAACAATCAGGCTGGATTGTAATAGACATACAGAGAGTGTAATTGCTTTTTGTAAGTTATTGATTGTTTAGTTAATGTGAAAATCTTTCATTTAAAGTCATGTCCTGCTCTAATGAAAACATGAAGCTTTTTAGGCTGGGAAAGACTGTCAGCACTTAAATACCCTTAGCTGCAGGCTCTGCAGTATCTCTTTCAGGGTTTGATTAAAGATTTCTCCTGGTTTCTCTCTCAGGGCCTGAGCCTACTCTCTTTGGCAAACCCAAGTTCTCCTGCATGAGGCTGCATTACAAATACAAAGAAATGAGTGGATATTTTCACACTCTCAGGGCTGTGGTTCGCAGCCCAGAAGAAGATGGAAAAGGTTTGTATCCTGTGTAAAAATTTAAGATATAGAAGTGTGTTCAGTGTATCAGTTTCTCTAAAAAACACTTGTTCTGTTGCTCTTAAAATTTATCCTTCTTCAGAAATCACTCCAACAAAATCCAGTTGTGTGAAGTGAGAAAGCAATTTAAAAAAACCCCACTCAGATGTTACTGTTCTAATAGAAAGAAAGAGAAGTTTCAGATAACAGCTTTAAGGCAAAATACCTCTCTAGAACTAGAGTAATTTCCCTGTCCAGGTCTTTACTGCTCCAGAAACTTGGAAAATGAAATTAAAATTAGCTCCTAAAGAGGTAAAGAAATTGATTTCTGTAGTGAAATCAATGTCTGGAAATGTTCTTGCTTGTTGTTTAACTAGGTTAAATGAACACTAACAAGGGAAAGAACACCACTTTGTACCTGGAGCACTGAGTTTTGTCAACAAGGATTAGAATAAATAGAATTGTTTATCTTCCTTCCCCAAATAAGGCAGTGTGGCAGTGATTTGCTTAATGCTGAGTATTTAGGGCTGAAGGAGAGTTTATCCTTTAGGTTTTGTAAGCTTCAAATCAGAATTGCATCTTGTAAGGCACAGCTGCTCTGTGGGGTGAAAGAAAAAAAAGCAATAAAACCAAACAAACTTAATTATGTTAAAATTAGACCTGTTTCTTTGTAGATTGTGGAATATGGGCTTTTAAGGGTGTTTTTAAGGGTCTGACAGGCTGCTGCTTGGATTTCAGACACTCTTCAGTGCATTGCAGAAATGCTGAGAATCACCAAGCAAGCAATGGGAATGGATGTGCCCATTATTGAAAAGAAGCTGGAGAGGTGAGTACCTGAATGATGTGAACCTTCTGTATCCCACCTTTGCTCTCAACTCAGCTGCTTCTCCCAGCTGAGTAGAAAGTGTAGCAAAAAAAAACTTGGTTCTTTTTTACAGGTATTGCAGACTGAATATTTGGTAAATCTGGCTACTGAGTGCAGCATACACAAAGTCAGGGTTAAAACAATGGAGAATTCAAATCCTTTAGCATCAAAAACTGAAGTGGCTGCAGAAACTGCCTGTTCCCCTTGTTTGGGGAACTGTTCTGTACCAACCCTGCTTTGTTTTTGTTGGTTTGAGCTTGATTAGCTTATATGGGTACAATATTATTATGGAAAAAAAGGATTAAATTTATTATTTATGTAAGGAAAGAGTAACTTAGGAACTAAAATGTCCATCTCTGTTACAGAAATAGACTGGAAGACAGTAATTGCTGCTTTAATTGTACATTAAAGATCTTTTTCCTCTTCTAGGAGGAGCAGCAAACCTCATGAAGACATCATTGGCATTCGGTCTCAGAACAGAGGGTCCCTGGCCCAAGGCAAGAATTATTTACTGAGCAAGTTCTCCTCCCTCAATCAAAAGGTGAAACAAACCAAATCCAACGTCAACATCAGCAACCTCCGGAAGCTGGGCAGCTTTGCCAAACCTGAAGTGAAAGTCAATTTTTTAAAGCCAAATTTGAAGGTGAACCTTTGGAAGTCAGACAGCAGCCTCGAAACTCTGGACAATCCGGGGGTAGATCCCAAAGCCCCGAGTGAGTCTGACACGGAAGGCTCAGACAATGACTCGTTCCACTCCGACTTCCTGAGCAATTCCAAGTCGGATGAGGAGGTGGGGATGGCGGATTCCCTGGAGAACATTGGGCCCACAGACTACGTTCTGCCCAGCTGTGGCATCATCGCCTCGGCGCCGCGCCTGGGCAGTCGCTCGCAGTCCGTCGGCAGCGCGGACATGAGCATCAGCATCCCCGTGCCTGCCCAGGGCCAGGACGTGCCCACGCCTTCTGCTGACAGCACAGAGCTGCAGTTTGCTAAGCCCGTGGATGTGTACTGCCAGAGGTTCGTGCAGGATGCCCAGAGCAAGGAGTGTGACGTTGTGGAGCCTGAGGCTGGTTCTCAGGAGCCCCATCACACGCTGACCCAAAGCAGCAGGAGCGTGGCCAAGAAGGCAGAAGCTAAGGCTGAAGCTGTTGTAGACATTCCTTCCAGGCCATCGAAGCTGGATGTTCAGTCTTCTGAGCCAAATCCTCAGCTCTTGGCTGTCGGTGGGCCTGACTCCAGTAAATCCCACAGGAGCCCTGGATCTGTGTCTGGGAACCACGAGCCAGGACTCCACACCACTCCTTCCCCCGCCGACGGCAGCAGCAGCAGGGCCGTGTCCCCCTTCGCGAAAATCCGCAGCTCCATGGTCCAGGTTGCCAACATCACCCAGGCAGGATTGACTCAAGGGATTAATTTTGCTGTGGCAAAGGTCCAAAAGAGCCCTGCGGAACCAGAAGCTTTAAATGAACTCAAACAAAAAGAACTGAGAGAAATGTTTACGCAATGCCAGACACGAATAATTCAGATCTAGTTGCTCATTTGGGAAGCGTTGTTCTAGCTGTGGCTTCTAATAAAATAACACAATGACATCAGGACTATTGTGGCATGAACTGCTACTGGATACTGGGATTGATAACAAAAAGCCCTGAGTAACTTGTTTACAAGCAATGAGAGATTGCAAATGAATTTGGTTCTGACCAAGCTTCAGAATTCCCTCAGGCAGGTGAGACAGAACCTGTATAAACCGTATTTAAACAGGTAGCTTAGACACTGGGATTCAATAAGCATGCTGTCTATCTTAGATGTGTTGCACAGTTATTTTTTTGAGACTAATTTTGTAGCTCTTCTGAATGATGTAGAAAGTATTTATACTCAAAAGATGATACTGCACTTCTCTGACCTTACTTACCTTGCACTACACCAGCAAAATAAAGTACCGGTAAATTACATTTTATTTATTTTTGGACTAGTATTTTTACTTGTTTTCATTGAAGTTCTAGATGCAGCTCTCTATAAATTGTGCCTCTACATTGGGAACTGATGTGTTTTTGTTGAATTTAAGTATGTTAACCAGCAAGCAAGATTTCTTTGCTATCCTTTTATTTCCAGACATCCTGGGACACTTTCATTACAGATAAAGCTTAAAGACCCAATCTGAAATACCCACAATCCTGCAGTGCAGATTTCTTCTGTAGATTGGTTGTTTTCCTCAGTTGTTTTGAGGTGAAGGGAAATGAAGCAAATGTCTTTGAGTTGTCTTGCCCATGTTAAAGCAATTCCTTTTTTTTTGTTTTTAAATCCAAACTCTGCCACTCTGCTCTAATTTTTTGTCTCCGTAAAGCAAGATGAGCCACATACCTGCCCATCAGGCACTGTGTCCCTCTGTGCTAGGCTTCTCTTTAAGTGTGAAAAACGGTGCAAAATCCCAACTAACACCTAAAGCAGAAGGTGCACTGCTTTGTAAGATCAGGGCTGCATTAGAGCACAGCTGTCAGCATCTGTTCAAGACCAAATTCGTGACCAACTCCAGCTTTGCACCTCGCAGGGTAAAGCCTCCGCTCGTGCTGGGAACTGGGTAACAAATCCCCTTCTCTCTGTGTGTCAAAGCATTACACCTATTAAATCCTCCCTCCCAGGAATGCCTTGCCATGCCATTCTAGTCTAGGACCTTGTCCAGAAGCTGCTGTGAAGCAGGACCTTGCTGTGCTGTGGTTTGTGACTGCCAGCACCCTGACAGACCCAGTGCCTCTGTCCTCGTCCCTGTACTGTAGATAGGCTGCACGTGGTGTCCCCACAACGTCCTGTCCTGGCCTAGGGTAGCTCTGTGTCTTAGGACTTGTACTGTGTCTGAAGTCATTTATCACCTGAAACTTTGATAAACAAATTTGGTTTATTTATTAAAGTGATGTGGGTTTGGTTTCTTGGTTTTTGGGTTTTTTTTTTTTGAGTTGTCTATACTCGTGGCTATATTTAAAATTAAACTACTGCTGTATTTTAATGTGAGCAATATACATGAGATATTTTAATAAAAAAAGTGGAATCAAAAGATGGGTTTGGTATGTGATGTTAAGGGCTCTGGGGGTTTCTTTGAAAGTCACAGACATGATCCCCTGGTAGTCAAAGCCATGACTTCAGTTCTTTATCCTCTTAGAATGCTGCTGCTTTTCTGGGCAACTTGTGCCAGGGCCTCATGGGGAAGAATTTCTTTATATTTTATCTAAATCTACCCTCTGTTAGTTTGTAGGCATCACCCCTTGTCCTGTCTCTGTCTCTCTCCAACTCAGTGTTTTTCCAGCTTGGGAACTGTGAAATAGTGGGGATGGCAATGTGCAGAAAACCAGCCCCTGAGGCAATCTTAGAACCAAACCCTGCATTCCAGCCCAGCTGCCTTTTGAAGAGACTTCATTTCCTTCCCCATTTGTTCAGTTGCTTCACTGCACAGTAATGCAGCACAAGTCAGATGAAACCATGAATATTCATTTGTAGTGTTCAAAAAAAAACCTCTAAGTGATTTGAAACAGCACCAAACTTGGCTCAAGTTTAGGATACACAAAAAATCTCTCGTAATAAGTGCTCATTATTTAGTGTGAAGAGACAAATCTCCAGATTGGCTGTACAGCAAAACCCCTCATGTTTAGAACAGGAAAATGCTGTAAAAAAGGGGGGTCCTGTCCCTGTGATTTCAGTCAGCAGAAACCACTAACTAAAGGAGGTCTGAGCTTAATGAAAACTTGGCAGGAGCCTTTTATCTTGTTCTGAACAGGATTAATTAAAGCAAAGTGTGGAAGTGGCTCTATCACAGGTTCCTGCAGGCTCTTTCCACACCTCCAGCCTCCCTGGGTTACTCCCAGCATTTCACTCTTCAAACCACCCTTGGTAAATGAGTTCTGTAAGTCCCATTGGGGGCAGCACATCCTCTGAGGGAGGACCAGCTCAAACTGCACAGCAGGGATCAGGGATGGAGAGACCATTCTTGATGCCTCCATGATATTGCCCAAACCATTTAAACACCCAGCAGTACTGCCAAGGTAGAAAGTAAAGATAAGTTTTGTTATGAGCACAGGAGTATCACCCATTGTCCAGGCAATGTGGTTTTTTTAAGAAGCTGTACCAGGATAAAGCTCATTAGAGAAATTTGAGAAGTCAAGGCAAATATATTTCATACCTGAGCTGGTCATGGGTAAGATCAAATCACTGCTTGGTACCACACTGCTATCATCACAATGATGCTGCTGCTGCTCTGAGTGTGATGTGCCTCAGCTCACAGAACAGCACAGAGAGTGAAGTCAGCACTGCCTCCAGCTGCAGCTGCTGGCCAGCTGAGTGCTCTGATCCTCACACTTCAGCCAAGCAGAAATTAGAGCACAAACATACTCCAGAACAGAGCCTACCACTGCTCTGTATGAAGGGGTCTGGCTTAAATTATCTTATTATTAAAGAAAATAAGTTTATATGCAACCTCAGTATTAAAGTTTAATATCAAACAATTTGCTCAATGTTACCAATTTTCAATTACAAAACAGGGTCCAAAAAAATTCCATGAAATATGTTTTAAGTGGCTGAACAGAGTTAAGTGTGTTCAGACCACGAGGGTAAATATCCATAACTTTTTGGTATAAATTATCTACAAAAACTGGTATAAACAATATTCCAATCTTAGTATGGGTTCCACCTAGGATTAGAGAAATTTTCAGGGTGACATCCAGCAGGTGTTAAAGTTCATTGCCATTGACACTTTGCTGTTGCTGCAGCCTGGCCTTCCTCAGGGCCTCCAGTTGCTTTGCTCTCAGCCACCTCTCCCTGGACAGTGTCGTCTGCCCCGCACTGAGCGACAGGAACCTGGGGGAGCACAAAGAGCCAGTCAGGAACAGCTCCTGCAGCTGCTGAGAAGCCAGCACAGCTCAAACACAGCTGTCCTGCAGTATTCCCAGGAATCAGAAAGCATAGGATGAAAGCAGGGAGGGAATACTTCACCTAACTAAGAGGAACAAGGCAGAGGAGGTTCTATCTGGCTAGTCTGGCACAACTCAGGTAAGCTGCAGCCCAAGTGCTGGCTCAGTTTGCAGCTTGCTGGGAAGGGCTGAGTGGGGACAGGAGCACCACACCCACCTGGCCACCAGCAGCATTTTGTGCAGGTCATCGGCCGTGACGCTCTCGGGGTTGTTCTTGCGCATTTCCACAAAGTCTTCTTCCACTGCCTGGAACAACACAGCGTGGAGTTATGGAGCAAAACACATCTCCACCATGAGATAAGCTTGTGAGGAGCTCAACACTGTAACAACCTTTAGATTGCAATGTTTCAACTCACTGCTTGTCCAGAAGTGAGCCTGAACAAAACCAGGCTACTTCTCATCATTGAAAAGAACCCATTTTCAAAATGAGTGTTAGAAAGCAAGGTCCATACTCTGTTTCTTATCTGTAATAAATTCAGTATATACTTTACAAATCCTTGAAGGCACAATCAGGATGTGAAAACGATTCTGTTTGGGTTTTGTAAAACTTTAAAGGACAGTCACTGACAGGGAAAATACAGTTAACTACCTACTAGGGTGCTTTCTATCCAAATATATCCAATATCTATTGAAAACATCTTAGGAAGTGTCCATACCTTGGTGACCTCATCAGATATACTGTAGTCCAGCAGCCTGAGTAAACTCAGGTAAATGCGGAATTTGTTCAGCACGGAGGGCAGCACTGCAGTGAGGAGGCTGCTCATGTACTCTTCCATGTTCGGGGGGATTATCTGCGGCTGTAAGTGGACTTGGCAATCTGACTGGAAGAGAAATTTACATTTCATCTCTTTCCACATCCCACTGTTTTTTTATTCCAAGACTAATTTACTCTCAAAAGCAGCAGAAGTCACTATTTCCCAGCTTCAATTCTTGAAACATTCCCCAGCTCATATTTTGAACAGCTCCTGATTCAAGCAGGAGAGCAAAGGCTCAGCTGGAAAATGTCAGAGAGCAGATGTTTTTGCAAGCCCAGGCTACTGCAGGGGCAATGCCACATCTGTGCCCATTACCTCAGCACACACCATGCCAGAGGGAGGCTTTGAGAGTGGCACATCTCTGCAGCTTTACCCACCCCTGGGTAAAAGGGATGGGTCCCACCTCACCATCCCTGTTCAGGAGGAGGAGGGAAGCTCCATTCAGTGTTTTCCCACAACCAGGTTTCCAGCCACGAGGGAGAAGGCAGCAGCTACTGCCAGTGTCACACCCTCCCTGGTCACAAGACACGTTTCCTGTCCCCACATGTCCCTGGCAGGGCCTGCTCTGAGCAGCAGCTGCAGCTCCCCAGCAGATCCTGGGAGCCCGTCCCATACCGGCAGGAGCGAGCGGCCCTCGGAAGTGATGAGGACATTAATGTTGCATGGGAATTCCATCCGGTGGTAATTGAAGTCATAATCCACCTTCTGCCAAGTGATCAGGTTACCCAGGGCTGTCACATTATGGACACCTGCAGGAGCAACAACAAATTCCCTGAGCACTGGACCGAAACAAATGTCAGCCCTGATTTTTGTTTCCCATCTGTCTTTAAGGAGCAGCCAGCAGAAGGATTCCTGCAATCATCCCGTTCCTTCTTGTGTCTGAGGTGTGTCTTCCAGAGACAACCACTCCTTAGTGTGAATTAAAGTGAAGAATTCTTGATTTCAGGCCTAAATTTTGGCTTAGTACATTAGTACATGAGTTTATAGCTCGTTTTCATTGGCCCTGCAAAGCCAGGTATCTATTTACAGAGAAACAACAAAAAAGGAAATCTCTCCTCAAGAGCAGAAAAACACTATCAATTTTAATTTTTGCCAGATTTTTTTATAGTACTCACTTGCCTTACCTGGAATGAAGTTATTTAAAATATAAAATGTTAAAATTGACAGATTAACTGGTTGACTCTTAGAATTTTTTCTTTAAAATACCAATGTGTACCTGACAAATTGAATTTCCCTTCAGCAGTGACTGCATCAAATGGCAAAACTACTGTTATGGTTTCACTTTTAAATACTTAGTAATAATTTAGTACATTGTAAATAAAGGCAAAATTAGCAAATAAAGGCAAATTTAATATTAGGGTTGACTTCTGGGACATTTGAAATTTCTAAGCTGTAGCTTCCAAGAGTTCCAAACCAAGTACTACATCTGAAGACACTCTTCTCTAGGATTAAATTTTGTTCCCAATGTTGCTGTAAGAAATGAAAAATTTTTACTCCTTTACTCTAAATTCAGTAGAAAACAATATCACATCAGCAAAAATGAAATAAAATTAACAAGCCTTTTTTATCTGCAACTTTTAATACCTAAAATATTATTTTTTCACTAAATGCTGAGGATTTTTAGACATTACAAACATTTTAGAAAACCTATAAACCAGCATAGCAAGAGTTCTCTCTAAATGGGAGTTTATCATATTTTAACTACTTTTTGGAAAACAGAAAATGCAGAGCTTGTTACTAGTTTTACTGTTTTCTTTAGTAAAATTTTGTAGCTTTACTCAAACTGAGTAACAAAAAATACTGAAAACTCACAAACAATTGAGTAATTTCAATTAGCAACTTTTAAGAGCAGCAATTAAAAAAACCAAAGTAGCTTTCTCAAGACAGCATTTTTATTTTAAAATTATTTTAACTTGCAGTCATTTCCTGTTGTTGTTTCATAGAATCTCCTGAGTTGGAAGGAACCCACTGGGATCACTGGGCTCCAACTCTTGGCCCTGTGCAGGACCAATAACACCTGTACTGTTCATTCTCCAGGTGCTGAGCTTTTAATATGCAACTCAGCTCTTTTATGTGAATTATAATTAAATTAAATTAATTTCTGAAGCTCTGCTGAAAGCAGCTACACAGAGCTACATCAGCTTGTAAGATAGAATCCCCACTATTTTTAATGCAGTAAGAGCAGTCTTTTTCTCCAGTTTTTAGCTGTGTTCTCAGGGATGGTTTCCAGATACACAGTAAAAGTGTAGAGCATAAGGCATCAGCATATGCTTTGCCCACTTCATGCACTATCACAGGAAACTGAAAGGCCACTCTAATGAATCAGAGTTATTTTGGTAACAAAGAGTACTCCCAATTTGTCTTAAGTTGGCCGAGAAGGCTGCAGGAAGCAATGAAATAGGACAGAGAAACGACTACATGGACAGACCCCATCTCATCAGTGGGACATGATCATCACCACTGCCTTAAAACACAGCAGCTTTTAACCTCCCAAATGAGATTGCAGGCACCAAAAGCTGTGTACCTGCTGTGTCCAGCTGCCCCTGCTCCAGCTGGGTCTCATCTATGACCAGGGAGGTGTTGCTGGCCAGCTGCAGCAGCCCACTGACCAGGCGATTGGCCGTGTAGTCCTTGTGCGGGATGAAGCGCGACTGGTTCATGCTCTCGATGCTCATCCGCAGGTGGTAGGACTGCAAGGAGAAACAATCCATCAGCAATCCTGTCCTGTCCTGCAGCTTCCCCAGGGAATGCTGCTTCCTGCAGCCACAGCTGGCCTGGGATCCTGCTCAGTGAAACAAAACTTGGTGCTGCAGCATTTTATCCAAATGCTGTATCCTTAAAAATTTCCCAAAGGGAAATATTGCTGTTAGGAATTCCTCGCACTCGTTCTGCACATCTGGGATGAGCTCAATAATAAAATGATTTACTGCAGCAATACTGCTGGTGTGACCCCAAATTGAATTACTGTGGATTTTCTGCAGAGCAATATCCACAAACTTGAGCAAACCCTAATGACACCATAATTAAATGACCCAAATGTCTAAACATATCAATCCAGAAAGACCAAACAAAGCATGCTGCATCTGCCACTTCAATACCTCTGAGGAGAGGACTTCATTCCATATTCATCCTAGATGATGAGGTACACAGGCCAGCCACGTCTTTATTGTTACCTGCTCTCTGAAGGGGGAGCAGGAGAGCATTTCCTCAGCCTGCCTTGAGCTGGCTGAAGCAGTGAGACACATCCCCCAGCCCCTGCCCTGTGCTTACAGCTGGCACCAGGTGCTGGATGAGGCGGTACAGGTGCTCCGTGAAGGCGCTGCTCCGGGGACAGCCACTCAGGTTGACGGTGAATTTTCCCAGAGGAAGCACATCCCGTCTGGCATAACTGCACCAAAAGCAGCACAGGTTAGGCAAACCCCTGGCCAACACTGGATTACAGGTGTCATTCAGCTTGAGCATCGTGTGGTGTCTCTGACAGGCAGCAGGATTTCGGAACACACACACCAAAAATCGGCCAACTCCGCTTCCTTCTTTCTGCAGTGCCCAAGGAGCTGAGCCAGGCTGGAGCTGCTGCTCAGGGCTTTGCAGCACCACACAAAAGCAGAAATTTACAGTGCCTGGCATCCTGCAGTGGCCTCCAGACGTTCTGTTCTCCTTTTACTCTGCTGAACACACTTCATTCTCTTCCTTTCTGGTGCCCAATCTCACCTTCCCTCCTTTTAACACTTGTTCATCTCCTTTACCTGCCCTCAGCTTTCCTCTCCCTCTTCTCACTGTGTATCTTCTCCCCAATCTTGACAACTCTCAACCTTTTTGTGATACCAGCTAAGAGAGAAAATACATTCTAGTCTAAGTGTTGGAACATTCACAGTCCCACTAAGAAGAATGAAAACAGAACTCATTTTGATTTTGAGGACTAAAATGATTAAATTTAGGCCTGAAAACTATAATGTCTGAAGTTTCACACTTAAAATTTTAATGAGTCAAAGGATGCTGTTCCTTCACCCAGAGATAATGTAAATCAAGAAAAGAATAATTTCTATCACATGCTAAATAGGTCACTTGAACTCACCATTCAACAGGTTTACATTAATTAAACAAATTGCCAGAATGTACCTTTCAGTACCTAAGCAATAATTCCTGCAGGCAGGAAATGCTGTCTTTGGGAAGTCAGTGGCATGTCCTACTCATTAGAAAAAGCCAGAGGCAGAAAGATGTTTTCATAAATCTGTTTAAAAGTGTCTTGGAGATTCCTTCAGCTCTCAAAGCAGCACTGAAAAGATACACTGCCATAAAGCTGGTCTTTTATCAATATTTACTGTCATTTCAGACACAGAAATCTGCTTTGATGTGCATTGTGACAGGACAACTCTACCTGGACAAAATACCACTGAAATAAGTATTATTTAAGCTATTTCTGGCATTTATTTGCAGACTGGTGAAAAATCCCACAGAAGATTTATTTTAAATGATAAATACATGAATTTTCAGCACACATGTAAATACTTACACTGTAGAAATGAGATGCAATATCAGATATTCAGCAGCCAAACTGTCTCCCAGGAGGGCATGGGTGAGGAACCCCAGCAACTCTGCTCTCACTGGTGACAGCTCAGACATGAAATTAGAAACAACTGGCAAAAGAGCAGAAGATAAATGTCAGAAGATGTTCTTTTTTCTCACCCTCTTCCCTCTATATAAATTTGATTTTTTGTCACAGTTTGATGAAGAAAAATGTTTATAGGAAAAATAAACAAACATTCATTGGTTTTTCCAAATGGCTTTGGATAACCCGAGTCACTCAACATTTCCTTGAAAATGATTTTTTAAAAACATTAGATATTGTCTAATGCATTTGCAGCAGGCTATAAAGTGTAGAGCTAAATTTCTAAAATCCACAGCTGCTCTATTTCATATTAAAGGCAGAAAAAACCTCTTATATATTGCTCAGAACAGGCAATACAAGGCACTCAAGGAAGAAAGTTGTAAATGTCAGCGGTCTGCAAGCAATAATTCAATGAAAAAAGTAACAGTCAAACAAGGAATAGCACAGTTGCTTAAAAGCAGAATTGCCTTATTTTGTGCACAGTATTATGAGTCTCTGTATTATCTGTATGTTTCTTATTTCCACTATCACACTAAATTGGAAATCTGATTTTCCAGCAACTCACAGCTCTGGAAACAAATCAAATCTTATGGCCTAACAACTTGGTAAAATCCTTGGGCACGCAGAATGCCAAACCAAATTCCACATAAATCACATTTATTTCAGCCAAACAAAAACGTAAGCATCACATAAACACAAACATCCTGTGCAGCACTGCACGGTTCTTCCACTTAACAAGATTTAAATCCAAACCTGCTGTTGAGGCCTCTGAGCAAAGCAGTATTTGTTCAGACATCCTGGAAAGAGACACTCACAGGTTTTACTCTCCTCTTCGTGAAGGCAGGCAGGCAGCAAGGGGTTAATGTGCTGCAATTTCTGTGCCAAAATCACGTGGATCCGGGGCACTAAGGAGGCCGGGGGGCTGTGCACTCTCTGCTCCTCCGCCGTGTCCATGCACTCCATGGGATCAAGGGTTGAGCTGTCCCTGGGGAGAGCAATTCCCCTGGAATGTTTCTGGGCTCTGCCTCTGACCCCGAGCAGCTGGAAGCAGGCCAAGAACAGAGCCACAAACAACGTCCCTCCCAGCTCCTGGTGACTCCCCCCACACTCAAACTACCTTCTTTGGGATCTTTATAAACGCCATAAATACTGAGCCACGACTGCATAGTGACATACTAACACCAAGGCAGGCTTGACCCAAAATATCTGGATTCTATTATTTTCAGAAAATAATCAAGTCATATTTTTCTGAAGAGAAAAACCAAACAATCCAACAAAAAACCCCATAAAACCAAACTCCACATTTATTATTTGCTCTACCATTTTAGCTTCGAGTAAAATCTTACACACTGTTCTGTCCAGCCTGTACTGAATGAAGTCTAAACAGCAGCTTTTTAAAAAAATAAGGTCATTTATTACATTTGTCTCTGTATGCACATGTGGGATTTTCATATCCCACCAGGCTCTGGAGCCTGACAAGATCTTCTAGACAGTCACATCACAGCTCTATCACTGGCTGAGTAAAAGAACTGCAAATAAATAAATCCCAATGTACCTCTGCTGGAACCTGGAGGTATTACTTCTTAATTTAGGAGTTCAGATATACAAGCTTTGCTCTCCCCAAACATGTCTTACAAAATTTCTTCCAGGTGGTTTTCATTTTTCATTTTCATTTTTAGAAAGTAAAAATCCCTAAAGTGACTCTATCAGATGACAGCAAAGTTTAGCACAAATTTCATCTTCCTGTACTGGTTTTAGGAGCTGTCAGGCTTTATAACTTCAAAGCCACTTCAGCAGTTCACCCACACACTATTAACTCTTTCCATTAAAAGGGATTTCTTTTGTTTGCATTCAAAATGTTGCTAAATGCCACCATTTTGTCTTCTTGTTGCAGAATGACACAGGAAAAAACCCACAAACACCTGTGACAGAGCAACTGAGCTGTCAGTCTGGGATTAGCTGCCACACAGATGATAACAAAAAGCAGCTGACCAGGCTGAGTTAATTTTTAAGAAGTTGGCACTATAAAGGATTCACGTTGCACTCTGGGTATTGTACTTGCCAGACAATTAACAAAGTCACCAACAGAAATGATTCAGAGTGCAATGGTTCAAGAAATCAGCAGGAATTATGTTAGATTTTGGTCAAGGGCTTTATTTTGAAAATGGACTTCTTGTATCCTATATTATTTTGTGTTTTGTCAGGCAAGGAATTGGAGAACAGCAGGTGAAATGGGAAGTTTCCATCAGTGGATTAAGAAGATGAGATACTTTAATTAATGAAAAATCAACCCATTTTTTACTCATTTTGGTCACTATAAGTCTCCATGCAGACATGAAAACTTTTTAATATTCTTCAGAAATGCTTACATTTCTGGTAACAACCTTCATGGACTTAGAAATCACTTCAAAAGGACATTCTATGATTTTAACATTTCCTTGAAAGTTTTGTTCATTATTCACTTATTCACTGGAAGTTTAGTAGACATGACAGAGTATAAAACATGTAGCTATAGCAGCATTTCTGCTTTACAGGCTGTACAACAACCTAAAAAAAGATGCACTGGGTATCCAGGGATATGGATGTACCAGAGCACACTGGGCTTCAGTTTCCAGGATGCTGGATGTAACACTTTCCTCATCCAGCTATTTTAAAGCAACAAAATTCACTTCTTAAGCATAATTATCATGTATTTACACATTTCCTTGCCTGCTCACTGCAATAAAAACCTGCATTTCAGGGCAGCCTTACCTCTCTTCACTGTTCACTATGCTCAGCACGGGGTCCACAGACAGAACACCAAACACCTCCAGCACATCATTGACTTTGAAGCTCTCCCAGTTCTCATAGACCTGCCCCAAACAGAAAATAAAATGCAGAGGCAGATGTGTTACATGCAGGACAGCAGAAAAACACAAAGGAAACTCATGAGACTCAACTGTGGACTGAGAACAGTCTGAGTGAAGAGGTATCCACTCACCCTGGGTGTCAGTAAGTTTACACTGGAAAAGGGAGTTTCTCTATTCCATGATTTTTCTATTGGCATTCTTTGCCACACAAGTGTAAACAATTGTATTCCACTCTGATTCATCAAGATTTGCTGAATAAGAGAGAAGTCAATACAGCAACAGCAGAGAAATTTGGTGTTAAGTTTCACAGCTATATAGCATAGCAGTGAATCAAGGAGTATTTCAAATTCAATACACAAATGTGTAGTTTATTGGTTTTCCAGCTTGGTTTTTCACAGCTGCTTTTCAATTAGAGGAGATATCCTAAAAGAAAAATACCAGGGCTCAATGCCAGCTACACTCTCAAGCACCTAATACTGAATTTTTTTTTTAAACTAAGTGGGGTGAGAAGGTGCAAGCTCTAATAAATGCTGCTGAAGGATTCCACCACTCAAGAAGAGAAACACTGTGTTAGTGAAGAGAAAGAATGTAATCATCTCTAGAAACAAAATTGTGGACTTGAGACACAATTTGTGTGCCTACAAAACTCTGCAAGGCTGATTCTGTCTGCCTCACTGAGAGCACAGCCCTGCTCCTCACCTCTCTGGCTCTCACCTTTACAAGACAGGCTGGTCCCTTCTCTCCTGGCAAGGGGAAATTTAGGTCAAGTGGAGGGGAGCAGTTGGGAGAAATGACATGATGACCTGCAGAAGCTTCTGTTTCTAATCTCTTTGGCTCCACACATCCATGGATATCACTTCCACTGCCTGAAAAACACAGGATTTGCAGGCTTTTTAAACAGAAATGCAGAACTGAACAACTTCCTTCAGTGAGCAACACAGAATAAAACTAATTTAACAAGACATTTGAGACAAGAATATTTAATAATGCAATATACTTGACAGAATATACTCTTAATATGAGAAGTCTCACAATTGCATATTTTATGTAATCAAGTGAAGTGTGAGAGAGTACTAGCAAAGACGTGTGTGTCTTGGAAACCCTAACATGGCAGGAAATCTGATTTTCAAAATGCAGTATTTAAACCAGGGGAACGATTTTTTTCCTACAGTCCATATGACTGCACAGGTAAAATTTTTCTGCACTTCATGTTTTAAAAAAACAGGTCAGAATATGCATAAAAACCAGTTTATATAAAAAAACTCTGCAGATTGTCAGCAAGTCACACAACACACATATAACACTGTAGGCTCTCCCCACACTCCCTCAAATCAAACCACTGACTTCAACAAAGCCTCCAGATCATACAGGCTGCAGCAACACTACTGATTAAAACAGCTGCAAATATTTCAGTTTTCAGCACAGATTTTTTTTTGCCAAATCCTGGAAAGAGATCAGAACAACTATTCATCAACAGCAACTCTTACCCAGGTGCTGCTCCTTCTGTTTGGAGGGGTGCAGATCCATGTCCTCATCCTCCTCATAGCTCCTCTTGTGGCGACTGGGGGTGTAGGAGGTGGAGGGGCTCACTCGGGCCTGGCTGGTGCTGACGTACGCCTGGGGCTGGGGGTCAAGGAACCCACACACTGAGCAGGGGAAACTCAGCCACGCTCAGCTTTAGCTGCTTTGCTTTTTAACAAAATCCTGATCTTAACGTGCTCAGCTACAGCTATTTTATAGGACACAGGTGTTTTACAGGAGACTCTCACTGTGTAAGTGTCCTGCTGTAGAAAATGCAGATGTTTCTGCCAATGTCCTGCCAAGGAAATGCCGAAGTTTCTCTTTTCCTGAGCATTTGCAACTAGAAATCAACAGAAATTTTCAAGACTCTCCCAAGCAAAAATGTCTACTAAATCAAAACAACGCCCCTAAATTCATTTGCATCCTCTTTGTGCTTATTACACACCATGAACTTCCTTTTTTTCCTCTTTCTACACTTATCGCCTCTCCAGATCTACTAAAAAAAAAAAAACCACCAACAAATTTTAAATGAACTTATTTCCTTAAATCTAATTAATTAGTTGGTGACCACTGATTATACAACAAATCACTGGCTCAGTCAAAAAAGATATTTCTTTGACCCATGCTGATTCACCAGGCACTGGAACACAGTAAAAAGTCTGTCTCTCCGAGGTGACTGTTTGTGAGGAGTTCAAATCAATTTCCTGCTGAGGCTGGAATCCCAAGAGAAATTTGGTTAAAAATCTGGTTACTGTTTGTTTTCTTTTTTTAAACTAACCCCACAGATTCAGTTACTCAGCCAGAAGTTACAATTAACATGCAAGACTACATAAATCAGGAAAAAGTGAATATATAATGTTTTGATTCAAATTGCACTGCACTTCCAAAAGTAACTGTTTTCTATAGCAGACAGTTTCAAGGTCATGGGCACTCCCCCCTCCACTCAACCAAAACAAATTTTAAATACAACAGAAAACAGCTGGAAGCCTGCTGAAATCAGAATGCCAGTAAGCAGTTATGAATACTCTGCCTCCCAAACCAAAGATTAATTTTGCATTTAAAGCAGTATCTTCAGGAATCCATTACCAAGTACCAAAGAAACTCTGTCACACTTATAAAACTGCAATTTTTCATCCAATATTTCTTCCCTATGTTCATATAATTTATCTCACTTACCCCACATTCTGCCACATCTCTGTATTTACCAAAATGCAAAACCTGTCAAGAGGGAAAAGGCAATGCAATCATTGTGTTTCTGACAGCATCCTGAACGTGAATCACACCAAAACCAAAATCACTGCAGTCCAAAGTCCCTCACACAAACATTATTTTCTATTCCTCAACAGAAATGTAACAGGTTATGTTTTACTGATGCCACTGGAGCTGAACACTGTTACTATCAGTGTCCACACTCCATAGGTTTAACTCACAAACTAGAGAAATACAAAGAACCAGAATGAGGAAAGTGACAAATCAGTATTTCACTTACACGTGCATTTGTGTTTGGGTCAACTGTTTCATACACTCCCATGTAGAACTCAGGATCAAACATATCTTGGACCATGCAGCGAAATTTCACTAAGCTGTTGGGTTTCAGGTAATGTACAGGAACATCATTCAGTGATGGAACCTGTGAAAAAAAGAGATTGTTTTGTATAACTGCTATATACTGAGCAGTGCTCTGCATTAAGCCAAAACCAGCACAAAAACTTAATTCTCTGAACATCTAGTATATCTTCCTCCTCAAACCCCTATATATATATATAGCACACTTAATATTTTCTGTGTGCATCTCCCATCCTAATCTAAGCAGTGAAGACACCAACACCTTTCTGCAATGGCTGTTACAGATAATTCTTACAATTATCAGGCACTTAACAGTTCCCAAATTCTTCCAGTCCCAAAACTGGACCATGAAATAAGTGGTTATAGGTCACTGGAACTGTATGAAAACTGTGCAACATTTGAAACCAACTTTTAACTTTTAGAACTATTGCAGCTGCAGGATTAAACAGAATTTATCACTTAACTTACTTCTGCTTAACAGCACTTCCACCATGTCCTATGTACCAGCAGTACTAGAGCAATTTGCATGCACAACTTCTTATAACAAAAGGTCCTGGAAAACCTGTATGTTAATTTCCAACTCCACATGGGGGAAGTCTTTTTCACACAGTTTTACATGACAATGGGAAAACAGAAAGAAAAAAATCAATGCCTAAGCACGTGGTATAACTTGAAAGAATGAGACTGGCAATATGAATAGAGTCTTCTAAATTTGAAGATAAAATCTTTGTTGAGAAAGCTCACATTCAACATTAAAATGCAACAAAAACCAGAAGTGGCCCTATAGGAAGTGGCACTTTAACAAAAGTATATCCCCTCACGGGTTTTTTGAGTAAGAAAATATGATTTCAATTCCTTCTGATGCTATAAATTTGACTCAATTTTGCCATTTATGCTTTGATTTAAGCTATCATTTAATACTAAGTACAGAACACTTTCATTGACTGAGAGAGAAAACAAATCATTTTCACCTGTTTTTAAGTAGAACAGATTTCATATGGAAGTTTCTAATCCCCTTATCAGTCCCATTATGTCATTTCTACTACAGCCTTTTAGAAAAGTACCAGCTTCTGAAGTCAAAAATTTTATTTTTAAAATCTAAAGCACAGCTTCCCTGCTAAACTGCACAAATCAGGCCTGAACCAGCAGCCCAATAAAGCACAGTTTTAGCAGGAAAAAGCATTTTTTCCTCAAAACCTGAAGGTCCAGGCAATCATTTATTCAACCCACACAAGTTTGCAGCACGGTGATAAAAGCTCCTGAGAGAAGAGATTTATAACCAGCAACTGAGAAGCTCGTGGTGCACACCCAGGACTCACACTTCCCCAAAAATAACAATATTTGTCATCTCCTGCCATCTACTGACTGTGCTACAGAGTGGCAGCACACAGCAGTGATGGCCTGGGGGAAGGAGGGTGCTGAAGGGGATGGACGGGCTGGGATTTCACACCCTGGCTTTGCACTCAGGTTAAAGCAGCCGAGGTGTAAATCCCACACCCCAAAGCCTGGGCCTGAAATGCAGCTGTGCCCTTATCGCGGAAAGGCAGGACTTATCAAAGGCAAGACTTATCAAAAACAAGCCACTGCAATAAAACGTAAATTACATTGAAGCTTAAGAAAAAATGTAACTCGAAAAGAATAAAACGCTCTTACCCAGTTAGTAGCATTATTTTCTTTTAATTTCTCCTTGAAGTATTCGGTTACCTTCTTCTCCCAATCGGAATTTGGAACATTTTGGGCTACAAAAACAAACACATTTATGTGCCTATTAGCCCCACATAGGAGACTTTTATCCAGCGTTCTCCCAGCGCATCAAACAAACCCAACTTTCACTTCTATCTTAGGGAAGTAAGTTCACCGTAGACTAATTTATTCCCCTTGCAATTCACTGACTTCCCCTTTCAAACCCTTTCAGGCCAAGCAAGAAGCACGGAGCCATTCTTGGAAGCGAGGGAAAGCTCCGCAACACCCCAGCGGGAAAGGTCAGGAGCCGAGGCACCGCTTTCCGCGCTGAAATTTTTATTTCGGTATTGTTTTAGTTAAGATCCAGCCCAGCGCGGAAACAGGCGCGGCTGATAGCGGCGGTAACAGCAGCGCGCGCAGA
>JANPWX010000548.1:1136824-1304976 GCA_024734555.1 Trochalopteron elliotii
CACCAACCTGCTCTTCTCCTCCTCCGCCACCGAGTTCAGCTTCAACGTGCCCTTCATCCCCGTCAGCCAAGCGCCGGCCTCGCCTCCCGGCCCCGCGCTGCTGCCCGCCGGTACGGAACGGAGAGAGGGAGACAGGGAGGGAGGGCAGCCGGGAGCGCACAGGGGATGTGCGGGGTCCCGGTACCGCCGGGAAGGGTCGGTGGGGCCGGGGGAGCCCCCAGAGCCGAGCCGGGGCTCCAGCGGGGGCTGCGGGCCTGGGGGGCCCGGTACGTGTGGGCTCGACCCGGCTCTGGGGCTCCCCGAGCCGGGTGTCTCTGGTGGTGCCTCAGGAGAGACGCTGCTCGGGATTACATTTTCCGCTTTCCGGCACTAAATTTTTTCTACTTCCCCCTACTTATTGCTTGTTGTGTGTGTGGTTTTTAACGCTGTGTCTAAGGACGGGCGCTGATCATCGCGCTTCCAGCTCACCGACGCGTCTGTGCTTCCGTTCAGGGTGTACTTAATGTTTTCGCGTTTTTTAAGCCCCTCTCTCGTGTTATCTTCTCTTTTCCCGGTTTGGAAATAGCACGATAAGCAGCTACCTTAAATATCCTTGCTAATTTAATCCTGGTTCTAATATCCTTTTCTCCTGAAGCTTTAATGGTGTTCCCAACACTTGCGTGTGCAACTTAAAATCTGATGCTCAGGCAGTTTCAGATAAAGGAATGGATTTTTCTGGGAATGTGTTCAGTCAGAGATTTAAGCTTGAAACATTAGAAATGCATCTAGAAACCAGGTATTTTAAATTTTACTGTATTGTACATGTTGGAATTGGACTAATGACCTTTGAAGGTCCCTTTTGACCCAAACTATTCTATGCTGAGTCTTCGAGGCTTCATTTCAACACTGTTGTATCCTACCTAAAATAAGTGTTAATATAGCTGGAAATCAGTGCAGTACTTCTCTGCAGATTTAATAAAATGTTTGCCAAGTATGACTCTGGAATAGTTTTTTAGATCAACTACAATTTTTTGGGTAGGAGGGATAAAAGCATTAAAATATTACTCCTACTTACTTGTGGTGTCTAGATAGTTGATACATTAACTGATTCCACTGTGCAATATTCATAGTTTTTCTTTCATGCACATATACGTTAATTTTTCGTCAAGAAAATAAAGTAATTTTTAAGTGATCTGGCTAGTAGCTTTACACAAATGACTTGAGCAATGGCAGTTTGACAATAAGGTGCATTTTCTGGCTCAGGTGTGGGTGATGTAACCAATACATTTACTGTAGGTGGGGAGGAGTGTTCCCAGTGAGGACGTGGACTGATGTCACCTGTGGTTGTCTGGTGACAGTCTGAGAATGACAAAGCTCTGCCTCGTGTGGGGAGGGATGTACAGGAGGTTGGCACAGTCCCAGGTGAAGAAAGACTGTTCTGTGCATGGGGAGAGCACACATCAAAGCTGTGCACTCGTTTTTTTACATTTGTACAATGTGCTTGTTTTTCCAACGTATTTTTTTGGGAAATTAGAAAAAGTCAAGATAAACTGTAATGTTTTGTGTTGGAAAGTGCATGTGCATACATACACACACACATACCTATAGTTTTGGGGGTTTTTGGCAGAACTTTTGTCAACCTCATTTTGCAAGGAAAGCTGCACTTGAACTAAATCTCCAGAGCCTATTTGAAACTGGAGAATAGTAGGTGTTTTGTGAGTGTTCATTTACTAAAGGCCCTGGGAACTCTTGAGCACACTGCTGCATGTTTATGATGGCCTGACATGGTGAGGTGAAGGGCCTGCTCTGCTGCCAAGTGTTTGGGAAAGCTGAGAGTTGACAGTGTGCATCTCTGTCCCACACTATTTATGAAATGTGAAAGGAAGGTGGGTTTTATTGTTTAGAAACTGAGACCTTTTATGTAGTATAAATGGCTACTGCTTGCAGCTGGGAGATGATCTCCAGGCCAGGTCATTGGGTCTAAGTGATTTCAGCTTTCTCCACACAGAGATTTTGGCTTTGTTCCTCAAGGTGGGATCAGGTGCTGTTGGTGAAAGCAAGAGGAATTGATAAATGCAGGTGATGCCTCAAATTGACACTGTCTGCACAGACTAAATAAAAGATAGTTAAAATAGTTCTTTTTAATCTTGGCTGCTGAGTCTGTTATGATTAATTAATTAGAACAGCAGCTTCCTAGGGAGACTTCTCAGTGCATTCCCCTGTAATCCCTTGGTGCTCCCTGTTACACTTGTGTTGGCTGTGGATAAAGGCATTTGTTATTGGCTGCAGAGACTCCTGGTCTCTGCCTGGGGATTGAGCAGCAGAGATGCTCTGTGGTGTCTTCCCCACAGAGATCCCACCTGGGATCATTTGACTGCCAGGCAGGTGAAACACTGCTGGTTTCTGCAGGTGGCACTGACTCCTTGCAATGTGCTGTTCCCTCAGCAGGCAGGCACTGGTGCTCGTGCCATCATAGCCTTAGTTGAGCTTATTGTGGGACCTCAAATCATGACAAACCTCATTTTTTCCTGCTTGTTCCTAGATCACTGCAAACTAGAAAACTGGGGTTGATCAGGACCTCTTTTATTTATTTTCTCCATGCAAAAGGGCATTCGTGCCCTTGCATATTTTTAAATCCTCTCCTGCAATTATGCATAATGGGGACAGATTTTTCTGCATCAGAGATGTGGCTTTTGTGCAAGTCTAGAGTAGGATTTGTAGGGAGAGCTGGAGTAAGTTCTGCTCATTAAGTGGCTTGGGATCATGAGTTATGGCCACCCTGCAAGTCAGATGAGAAACCTTGAGAGGGCTCTGCTGAATGGATGAATGGATGATTTAACCTGTTAGTTCAGCCTGTTTAGGAATGTTTTTAAGCTCTGTCCTAAAAATTGAAGCATAAAGTCCTGTGCTTAGTAGCTGTTTTTGTGGTGAAAGGATATGAACCAAGGTTGTTCTTGCATTTGAGGGATAAGTGAAGTTGGGAGGGATTTTAGTGCTTGGCAGATTGCCCTGGGAAGGTCCCGACTCCAGTTGTATTTTGGTTTTTTATTTAATATTTGTTGCTTTTTCTGTGTACACTGAGTAATTTTCACAGTCCATTTTAAGTGTTCTTGAAGACTTGGTATCTTATGTTTCATTTTATGATGTGCTGAATCAAGGATGTGTAAGCATTGTGGGGACCAACAGTTATGGCCACAGCTGATGGTCTTACAGAACATTTTGACCCCATACAGTGATTTGAAGCTCTCACAAGATCTCTGATGATCCTTTTGTCTTTGCAGATGATTCTGTAGATGTTGGGGAAGAGGACAGCTTCTTGGGTCAGACATCAGCCAGCCCCAACCCACCCCAGACTTTCAGCTACTTCTCTCAAGTTCCCAGCAGCAGCGATCCCTTTGGAAGCATTGGGCAGCCCCCCTTAACAACTGTTTCCACACCAGTGGGAGCACCAGCCTTCTCCAGTCCTCCCACTTCACTTCCCCTCGTGTCTGGGTCACAGGATGGCCAAAATGCCTTTCCACCACATATTCCCAAATCCCAGAGTTACAGTGCACCCCCCACTTCCCAGGTGGGAATGGCCCCTTACCAGCCCCCTCAGCAGAGCTGTCCCCCACCTGCCAGCACTGCAGGGACCCCTCAGCAGCAGGGCTACAACCCCTACAGACACACCACCCTGAGCAGCAGGGCCAACCCCTACCTCACCCCACCCCAGCTGCAGCAGAGCCACCCCCCTGCCACAGCAGCCCCTGTGCCACCCGTGCAGATGTACCAGACACCCCCGGGGCCACTGACACAGGTATGGGCCTCCTGAAGTCACTTTTCCTCTTTCAGCTGTCTGTTTTATCTTTGGAAGGTTTTTCTTCTCTGCAAAAACACCCCCAGAAGAAGTCTTGAACTGTTTATTGTTGCCCTCACAGTTTTCTTGCTTGCAAGTGTTTGAAACCTTGCAGTGCTGTTCTCACACAGCTTCAAGAAAACAATGTATATTTTTAGCATTTATCTATAGTTTACGTTTTTCTCCTCTTGGTGGAGAAATGTCATGGATGGTGATGTTCACCGTCCAGGTCGAAGAGGTGGCGACCGGTGTAGCTAATCTCTTGACCTCTGTAAAAATGTATATAAGTCATGGAGTCAATAAGAAGAAAGAGAAGCTTTCCCTTGACCTGCTGCATCTGTCTTGTTCTTCTGGTGCCTGCAACTGGCATCAGTTTATAACAGCAAAAGGTTTTCACTAGAAGTAGCTTGGAACTGTTGTTCCAGGAAAGCTTCCTGATCTTTGAAGTGAGTGTACCCTGAGGCTGTAGCTCTGTGAGCCTCTGGGCATCAGGAGCAAAGCCAGGTTGTGAAGTTCTGTTAGTCTTTTATGTGGTTTTCTGAGTTTGCTGAATTTCAGCTGTGCTGCTGTGTTTTTTGTACCTCAGCTTTAAATCAGGTCGTTCAGCCCTTTCAAAGATGTGGGCTAAAATCTCTTTTTAAGCTGGTTTTGTTGGTGAAGCCAGAACTTTTTGAAACTAATTTACACAAAATTGTCAGCAAACTCTTTGAAACACGTTGGTTGAGGATTTTGTGTGATATAAAGCAGTAATCTTCATTCTTTTTTACCTGCACAAAAGCATTATTAAAACAATGCCAATGGGTTAATAAAACCTGGCACATTTGCCTTGAAAACAGCAAAAACTTTTCATTTTTGCCCGAGCTATTGCTATATTTCTGTTATCATGAATAAAGAATGTGAAGGTTATACAATAACAAAACATAGCAAAGGCAGTCGAACCTAAACAGTCTGGAGTTTTAGATTACATAAATGCAGAACTTCTGTTTGTTGGTTTTTATATATTGTAAAATATCTTGGTGCCCATTTTTCTCCCTTGAAATGTGTCATTGACCAAGGCAGTTGCTACTGCTGGCATTGGTTGCTTTTAGTTGTACTGACTGGCATTTTTGAACAATTTGTACAAAATCAACTTTATGTAGGCTGTAGACCCTTTCAAAATCAGTTACTTTTCTTGTGCCACTGATGCTACATTTGAGTTTGAAATCTCCCTGTTCTGGTCACTTTGCAGGAAGAGAACTATTGCTGAAGTGGCCACTTTTTAAAATCAGGAGTCTTTATACAAAAGCATAATTATGTGTAAATGAAAAATGAGAAGAGTGTGTTTTTATTTTCATGTCAAATTTTGTGGCTGTAAGAAACAAGTTCAGCTCAAATTTTGAAAATTTAAGAGAATATTTGAAATCTCATTGATTTTAGGTAACCATGATGCTAAACCATGGCAGTTTTTAACAGTGTTTGTAGTAATGAGCTTTACATTCTTTCTCAGTTTGAGAACGTGTAAATTCTCAAACACATGATAAAGTGGACAATATTGTTAGAATGGAAGGCAACGTTCTTGGGGAGGTAAACATGTTAGAAATAGAGGTTTAGAGTTTTCCCTATAGCCAAGTGTAGAAGAGTTCTGTAAAAACCCTGTGAGAGTGAGGTGCTGAGCCCATCTCTTTTCAGTTTCCACAGTCCCAGTCCCAGCTCCAGCCTGCCAGGCCTGCAGGGCCCCTGGTCCCAGCCCCTCCTGTGCTGCTGCAGAACCAATACGAGCCAGTTCAGCCCCACTGGTTCTACTGTAAGGAGGTGGAGGACAAGCAAATCTGGATGCCCTTCAGCATTCTGGATTCTGCAAAACTAGAGGAGATCTATAATTCTGGTAAGTTCTGTCTTCATCCAGAGGTGAGCAGAAGGACTAAAGGAAAATATGGGGGTAATGCCACTCACGTGTGTGGCAGTAATAAGTAAGGCCTTGAAGATGTATTTTGTGCCACTTTATTTAGCTCTCAGTGTTGAGGTGTACCATCCCAAATAGGTATCAGATTTTCATATAGAATTATATATATATGTAGATCCTATATATAGATATGTATATTCTATATAGATATATAGCTAGAGATATCTACATTCTATATAGATATATAGATAGATATGTATTTTCTATATGTATATTCTATATAGATATAGATAGATATGTATATTCTATATAGATATATAGCTAGAGATATCTACGTTCTATGTAGATATAGATAGATACGTATATTCTAAATAGATATATAGATAGACATATCTACATTCTATGTAGATATAGATAGATACGTATCTTCTATATAGATATATAGATAGACATATCTACATTCTATGTAGATATAGATAGATACGTATCTTCTATATAGATATATAGATAGACATATCTACATTCTATGTAGATGTAGAGAGATATGTATATTCTATATAGGTATATAGATAGAGATATCTACGTTCTATATAGATATGGAGAGATATGTATATTCTATATAGATATATAGATAGACATATCTACATTCTATATAGATATGGAGAGATATGTATATTCTATATAGGTATATATGTAGAGATATCTACATTCTATATAGGTATATTATATATATATATTTTATATATATATATGTAATACATATGTGTAATATATATATGTATATAATTCTAATATAGTAATTTGTGTCTTGAGTTGCCTTTTTGTTAAACTGCCAGTTATGGAACAAGAATTTGTATTTGGGAGTTTCTCCAAGCTTTTTGTTGTGTATAGAAGCATTCTAGAAGCATCACACCCTTACAAAGCTTCTCTGCCGTGGTGTGTCACTCCTAATGTCCTGATCCTGATCCCAGGAGTGTGTGGGGCTGTGCTGAGGGGCAGAGCTGTGTCAGTGTGGGTGGTAAGCACGTGTGGCTGTGTGTCCAGTCCAGCCTGACCCCGAGAGCGTGGTGCTGAGCACGGACGGCGGCCGCTACGACGTGTTCCTGTACGAGCGCGCGAGGAAAGCCGTGTACTGGGACGAGGAGCCCTCGGAGGTGCGGCGCTGCCTCTGGTTCTACAAGGGGGACAAGGACAGCCGCTTCATCCCCTACACCGAGGACTTCAGTGACAAACTGGAGGTCAGTGAGGCACAGAGACCCTGTTAGTTCATTGCATTAATCACCTTAGAAACTGTTCTTTCTGTTTCATGGATAATTTCAGAATGCGCTTTCTGGAATGTAAGCAAATCCCGGAAAGAGGAGTGTCTAGAAGGCCACGTTGCTCCTGCACTGCTCTGACCTAAAATCTGCTTGTGTGACATTTTATATAAAGCACTTTATGTAAATTTGAACTGTAGCATTACATGAGGCCACAGAACACTGAGAAGGTTGCCATGCTGATTTTGTGTAACGTGTTTTACTGTTCCAGGCAGAATATAAAAGGGCTGTAACTACAAATCAATGGCATCGGCGACTCGAATTTCCAAACGGGGAGACAATTGTTATGCATAATCCCAAGGTAATAGATTTTGGCAATTGTGTCTTGCAGGATTCATTAAGGGGGAGTGAGCAAATGGATGGAAGCATAAATTGAATGTGGTCTTAATGCATGAAATGTGCCAGTTGGTTGTTCTGGGTGTGTGCGCATTAAAGTCCATCAGGTTTACAGAACACTGAACTTGTGCTTGCTTCAATGTGCTGTCATGTGGTTAAAACAATGCTTTCTGAAACCTAAAGAGAATAAGGGTTTGCATAGTAAATATTTTGGCTAAGCTTAACTGGCAGCAAATGGTAAGCAATTTGAATTAATTTAACCTCAGTCTGTCCCAAATGAAAGATAATTAAAATGAAGAGCTTTCATGTGGAGAAGAGCATTAATCTAGCTATAAGGTAAATGGTTTCTTTAAGGTCTGAGAAGGTTTCTGCTTATTTTCAGGCCATAAGAAAGTATAGCAAGACAAGCTTTAAAAGTTACTCTACTCTGTGAACAGTCTCATCATGTGACTAAAACATGGACTTCAGTCTTATTGATCAATGCTGTTAACTGTTCACTTATCACCGATGCAGTAATTAATACACAGAACTATCCAAGGGCCAGAAAGGATCATGGTTGGTCCAACTTAAAGTGTTTAAGAATCCTGGTTAGGGAGTTCTGTCCAGTAAAAATCTGGAGAAGGAGCATTTAAACCACTTGGTGTCATAAATATGAGTTCAGACTGTAAGTCCTATAAACAACTGTACTACTGAATTCCTCACTTTTCAGGATTTCTGGACTACTTCATATGCTGTTGTCTTTCCCTGAAAAGCACTGCACTTTTTCTTTTTTTTTTTTTTTTGTTCCATTTCCTTCTTGTGATAGAGTTATCATAAATCAGGTAGCATTTAATTTCCTCACATTAGCAGTAATCTGCTAAGGAACAGTGGATACTGGACACTAGGAAGGAGGAGCTTGAATAATGGTTGGCTGAGGAGTTAAAATGGTTCAGAATTACTGAGCAGACCCAGCTTCTTCACCTTGTGGTTACTTTGAGTCATCTGTTTGCTTTTCACACTAATGAGGATTTTGTGGAAGAAAATATTTGATTTTCAGATGCAAGGTAAAACAATTAAAATATATTCAGCCTTGCAGTGCTTTCAGACTAACAGTGTGAGTCATGAGGGTTTTCTGTGGTTGGAATTGGACACTGTATTTGTTACAGGTCATAGTTCAGTTCCAGCCTTCTGCCACACCAGATGAATGGGGCACCACTCCAGATGGGCAGGCAAGGCCAAGGGTAGTGAAACGTGGAATTGATGATGACCATGATGAGATTCCTGATGGTAGGTGGTGATGAGATTCTGTGTCCCTGGGTCTGCACTGGGAGCAGTCAGTTTGGATCTGTGCAGAAGCTGGACAATAGTGGGTGGGGTGGCTGTGTGCTGGTCCTGCCTGGAGTCTGAAGATTAAAGTTATTCCTCCATCTCAGCTGCTTGATGAGGTTATCTGCTTTTGGGGTGTTTTAATCAAAGGAGTCCTGTGGGCTCTGTTATGTCCTGAACCATGCTATGTACTAGGCTTTCTCAAACAAGTGTGTATTACACTTCCTGCACTCTGAACTTCACTCCTGCAGTACATACTGGTACTCTGAATGTTTTCCTGTTTTGTGTTCTACAGGAGAAGTGTCCCAAATTGACCATCTGGTATTTATGGTTCATGGCATAGGTCCTGTATGTGACTTGAGGTTTAGAAGCATTGTTGAATGTGGTAAGTTTGGGCTTGTATAACGAGCAGTTGTATTCTTGCTGTTTAATTGTGGCTCTCTTTAGGTCATATTCAGATAAGCATGTTGTTATTTTTTTTTTTAAAGAAAAGTCTCTGATGTTAAGAAGTTCAGTTTTTTCCATGATTATTTTCCAAAGGCAGAATCTGTGTTCTGTGAAACTTGAAGCTTTAGCTGTTATTATTAATGCTCTGTGTCACACTTGCAGGGTAATTTGGGGTGTGTGGTGAGGGGTGTTTTGATTGATTGTTTTTTTTTGCTTTTTCTTTTTGTGGTGTGAGTGAATGTGTTTGCTTTGTGTGGTGTGGTTTTGTGCTTGCTTTTTTTTTTTTTTTAAATACACTCCAGTACAACTGAGTAAATTAAGAAAGCCCTGTCTGGTTATGGCATGAACTGGAAGGCAGTGTGAGATAAATAGAAGCTTGCTAGAAAATCCACTCTAACAAAAATTTGCACTTTCTTATTGTTAAAATAGTAATACTTGAAAAGATTTTTCCAGTTTTCAGTTTCCATCATTTGTATTCTGACTATCTGTGAAATTAAGGGGAAGGAGGAACTGTTTATGTGTTACTTGAATATTGCAGCTATCAGATTTTCATTATTCTTTTTCTTCCCAGTTGATGATTTTAGGACTGTTTCTCTGAAGTTGTTGCAGACTCACTTTAGGAAAGGTTTGGAGGAACGCAAAGTGAGCAGGGTGGAATTCCTTCCAGTTCATTGGCACAGTTCTCTGCATGGAGATGCAACAGGTGTAGACAGGTGAGGGCATTTTTAACGTTGAAAACATCTTAAAAGCTGCTTTTTAACAGGTTATGGAAAGTGGAGAAAAAGAGCAGTTCATATGCTCTGCAGGCTGCATGAGTAAGTGTATGACTGGATTAGAGAATTGCAGATTTTTTTTTTAAATTAACATTTTGATGAGGAGTATTTGGAAAGCTAGAAAGGCATGAGGAATATTTCTCTTGTTTGTTTTTGTGCACACAACTTTTCAGTACTGGATTTGCATCACAGTGCATGATACTCGATGATGAGTGAGAGTGTAAAGATTATGATTACAAGGATGAGGTGGTGAGCCTGGAGATGTTTTGTCCATGAGGTGTGGACAGTTTAGAGTGGAGAGTTTTCTGTTCTTTACTTCCCTGCAGTCTGATTGAGTTAGACCCTAGGAGTTATTTCTGAGGAAGGCATTGAGCCCTCTGTCCAGTTCTAGAGGAGTGCCTGAATTATGATTAGGCCCTTGAGCTAGGGGGTTCTTTTTTTGAAGCAAAGTATCTATATTTGGATAGGAGTGTTACAGCATTTAAAAATCTGTTTTAAAATCCCTTCTCTGTGCCTACCCCTTTGCTGTGACTTCACATTTCAAGCTGTTGCCCTTGCTCAAAGCTGGGCAAGTAAAAATTGTGAGGGTGGCAACCTGTGCCACTTTAAGTGATGCTGATGTTCTCCAGACTGTTGTAGCTCAGTCAAATCACACTGCTTTCCTCCAGCCTTGGTGTTTTAATTTGCATTTGAGCACTGCATGAGGAGGGATCCTTATTCTGTTAATCAAACCAGGCAGTCTCAAGTCTATAGCAATTCCACTGCAGCTGTCTTGACTCCAGGCAGGCAGATGGTGATGCCAAGCTTTTTCATCAAAGAAGAGAGCGTTTACCATTCTGTGATTCTAATTTTATATGTTAGTTCCTTTTTCTCTTCCACTTCAATCTGCTCACCAAACTTCCCTGTTACTTTATGAGAGCAGTGTTGGAATAGAGAAGAGGTTATTTCAGGCATCACTTCAGCCTGGAGAGGAAAAAAGAAGAAGGAGCTGTATCTTTCTCAAATATTACAACCAGCAGGTAGTATTAATGTGTGAATGAATATGCAACAAGGCCAGAAGGCTGTATGGGTTTTTACAATCTCTGCAGCATTTACATTGCATTAATTTCAAAAGCTAACAAACTTCTCATGAGCATTTCTTTAAAGCCTTTCACGCTTTTAACCATTCTGTGTTACCAGGAACATAAAGAAAATCACTTTGCCGAGCATTGGTCGCCTGAGGCACTTCACCAACGAGACGCTGCTGGACATCCTGTTCTACAACAGCCCCACCTACTGCCAGACCATCGTGGACAAAGTGGGCCTGGAGATGAACCGCCTCTACGCGCTCTTCATGAGCCGCAACCCCGACTTCAGAGGGGGAGTCTCTGTGGCCGGCCACAGCTTAGGTGATTGCCTCAGGAGTGCTGTGCTGCTTTTACCCCCAATCAGCTCCTCCTTAAAGGAAAATGGCCCCTTTGTTATGCGTGAAACTCAAATTAGCCGGTAGGGCATTGTGTCTAGAGGACACTGCACTCACTCCTCAAGTTGAGAAGTGAGGAGAGAAAGAGGAAGTTTATTATGATTTGGGGTTTTTATAGAGTGTTGAATTTGTTCAGGAATTGGGGGACGAGAGTAACACCTCTCTGACCCCAGTGGTCAACTTAGAAGTCCATTAATTTGTCTTTCTTCCTAGAAAGGAATGCATGTTTACAAAATATCAGTCTTTGTTTTGTTACAATGCCTAAAAACTCTTCAGTCCAAGAATAAAAACATCAGAAGGCTGAAAAATCAAAGCGACAGGGCATGGCTGTCTTTCAGAAAAGAGCTGACAAACTCCTCTCAATAGCTGAGTTTATCAGGCTTTGAGAGAAAGTTAGTACTTCCCTTCATAAAAACTTAGTGTCTAATCTGTGTTTAAAAGTCGACAGGTTATCTCCTGTCTTGTTAGGTGGGTGATGTCTGTGTCTCAGAGTCCCCACTTAGTAAAAGTACAATTATTTTCTGGAAGATAAAGTGTTAGAGCAGCATATTGACATACTGGTTTGGACTGGAGTTTTTCCTCCAGTTCATCAAGCAGTTTCAGGTGTTTAAGGAAAAACAGTTTAGTCATGGCAACTACATAAAGCATGAACAGGGAAGAAAATGGGTTGCTTTTAGCTGAGAGTGATTATGTTCAGGTTAACATATTTAATTCAGCCATCTCTTTTGATCAAACCATACTGTGACATTACTATTGCATATAAATCTTGCTCAAGATCTAGGCACAGGAAAACCTGATATTTTTCCCAAATCAACTCTAATTCTTGTTTGCAGGTTCCTTAATTCTATTTGACATACTCTCTAACCAGAAGGACTTGGCTTCATCAGTAAATTCTGGACCATTCTCTGGTGTTAATGGGAGTGTGAAGGACGTGGCTGTTCATGATAAACAGGTAATTTGTGTGCTGGTATTTCTAGGCCAATAGATCTGATATTTTCAGTCATTTTTTTCTTAAAACTGAACCAAGTTTGTGGGTTTTGATAGTACATTTAAACATGTTAATGGAAAGGTGCTATTTTGTAAATATTGTAATTTCCCAGGACAAATTAATTAGATCTTTCTTAAATTCCAAGTAGGCCAGTAATGAGATTTGATGGTGAACATCAGCTTTGACCCTTGTGAACATGTAACTTGGTCTAACAGTATCTAAGTGGTGAGGGAGATGTATAAAAGGGAAAGAATCTATGTTTAGACTAGAAATGGTGACCAGTAGTTTGAGGAATAAACGGAAGCATTTTTGAGTGTTTTGTCTCTCATAGTAATTTTTAAATGTTTATTTTGCACGTCTATTTTAGTGGAAAATCTGTATCATGGTTCACTAAAAATGGATATATATTCACAGAGCTGGCTTGATAATGTTTTTAAGAGAAAGCAGTTAAACTTGGCTTTGCTTGCTGCTTACTGTTTTTCTGCTGTTAGAGGATGTGATTGTGTTTCTGTGCTGTTTTGTTGAGATGACTGAAGACACCAGTTCCTTGGGCTCCTCCATTGCTACTTCTGCTGATGATCTTTGTGAGGCAGAGGCAGAGGAGGATGTTCCTACCCTGCAGAAGACTCTGGAGATGCTCAGCCTGTCAGAGTACGTGAGCACCTTCGAAAAGGAGAGGATCGACATGGAGTCTCTGGTACAGAAATGTTCACTTGGCTTGTAGGGCTTGCTCAGGGTATGGAGGTTTATGTTTGGGGTTTCTTGTTGTTTTGTTTTTCCTTTCAGTTCTGTGGCCATGAGAGCAGTTGCAGAGATAAGATAATCAATGCATGGCTTGAAGACTGAATGTTCTGCAGCTCTTGTTGTTTTTTCTTGCTGTGGTGCATCCTCCCAGTTATGTTAAGGCACTTTGTGTCATGTCTTTTTAATTTTTTGTATTTTCTATAGCTTTATAAATTGACTTAACAAATTCAGAAGTCATTGCCAGTTAGAAGTTATTCATTTTACTAGAAAAGTTATAAGTATTTTTGAAAAATATGTTTTGATGTGTGTATTTGGTGTTTGTTTCTTTAGCTCATGTGTACAGTTGATGACCTGAAGGAGATGGGGATACCTCTTGGACCAAGAAAGAAAATAGCTAATTTTGTAAAAGACAGAGCAGCCAAGCAGGTAAATACATATTTCAGGATTGAAATTAAAAGTTGTTAAGCAAATGTAACTGACTTCCTTGCTGTGGAGTAGCTTCTATTCTTGAACACTCTTGTTAACATCCTGGATATATTAAAGCAATTTTGACAACTGTGAAATTAACTTTTTTTCCTCCCTAACTTTAAAACTTTTCTCAAAAGGAACAGAAGAAAGCAGTAGCAGAAAAGAAAGCAGTGCTGGCTGCCACACTCCAGACTCAAGAAGACACCCAGAAACCAAAAGATGCAGTTTCTTCTGTCCCACCTTCAGAGTCTGGTCAGATGCACTCAAAGAGGAAGCTCCCAGTTGGTGCATCTGTGTCTTCTATGAACATTGACTATGAGTATTTTGAAGTTGGAACTGGCCAGGTGAGGCTACATAGATCTAAATGATTTGAACAATTTAAAGCATTTGATCAATCCTCTCTTTTCACTGTATATTTTTTGAATGTTGATGGCCTTTTGCTACTTCTTTGAAGCTGACAGTTCTGGGAGATGATGTGTGTGGTTTCTGTCTGGTAGGTTTCTGTGGTTTACAGTGCACTGGACTTTGAACCAGATATTTTCTTTGCTCTTGGGTCCCCTATTGGTGTGTTCCTGACTGTGAGGGGTGTGGAGAAGATTGATGAAAACTACAGGCTCCCTACCTGCAAGGGATTCTTCAATATCTATCACCCAGTGAGTAGCAGTGCTTTTGATGTGATTTTAGTTGATGTAGATGACAAAAAAGGCAGAATACTAAGTTTTACTTTTGGAGCATTACACCTCTTGTTCCCCTGTGTACATTTCCAAGCATGGGTTGTTTTGATAATATTCGCCTTGTTTATTTTCAGAATTAGGGAAGTTTGGGGGGGGGGAGTTGTTGAGGTTTTTTTCATTAATTTGTAGATTTTAATGGAATATTTATATTTTTACATGCAGTGCTTGTCCTCCTCTGTCTCATTTTTCTAACAATTCAACAGTGACACATTGATAGAGATTGAGTGCAAGGAAATCTTGCCGTTGTGTTTCCTCATTAGAATCTCCTTCTGTAGGAGAACAAGACTAAAGTAGTTTATGTACCTGCTTAATATGTCATGAACTGAATTTCTGTAAATTCAAATAGTGCAGAATTCAAAAATGGTTGTCTATAAACCATAAACAGGGATTTTTTTTTCACTGAAATGTGATAATTAGAATAATTTTAAAGATAACTAAATCTCCATGTGTTGTCTCTCAACAGCTTGATCCAGTAGCTTACAGGTTAGAACCAATGATCATTGAAGACATGGATTTAAAACCAGTTCTCATTCCACATCATAAAGGCAGAAAAAGACTTCATCTGGGTAAAAAGAAAACTCACTTCATATTCATTATTTACTCATTCGATGCATTAGAATATTGTAAGACTTTAACAGACTAATGAATATCCCTGGATATCTGACTCCATATTTTCCCTAAGCATCAGAGGTGATTTCACCCAGCCCCATAAATTGGGCATTCACAATTTCATTCAGAAGTAACAATCATGTTTCCTCCAGATTTAACCTTCTTGTTACCAAACTTCCATTAAAAAATTGCTGTACATTGCTTGATCACCTTCATTCCTAAGAAGTTGTGAAACAGAGACTAAATTTATTGGTGTCCCTAATGCCCACCATGATGTGTTTAACCAGAGCCTGTTCAGTTTTGGAAACCCTGAGGGAAAAGGAGCTTCTGTAGCCACTGGAGGGCAGGGACTGATTTTGTTGCTCATGGGTGCACATCAGACCAAGGTGCTCTACTTAAATTTTGCACATCTAATTAGGAAAGTCAGTTTTGCTGTTGTGCAAGTTTACAGAGCCCTCCTGAAAGCCTCTCTTGAGGCACTTGGAGAGATTCTACAGCATCTGTCCTTTGGAATTGTCCATTAGAGTGAGTCTGCCTTGCTAGGCTACACAAGATACTTGTTTCAGGTTACTACTCTCTAAAAGTGTGTATACTAAAGGAGAAAAATATGGTCTGTTAGTTTTTACTGTTTTTACTTTGATGTAGGTGGACTCATTGACCCATTCAGTAAGAAGTCAGTTGTGTATTAATTGCATTTCACCTAATCTTTTAAAATGGGATAGAGAAGCAAGAAACACACATTTATGACTTAGCAGGCCTGTTTCCCCTGGTAATTGGGATGTTTATTGACCAGAATTTCATCAGTCTGGTTTTAGCTGGTAATTTTAAATCCTTCTGAATTAACTTTTTGTTTGTTTTTTTCCCTTTCTCAGAGCTGAAAGACTCTCTGTCTCGTATGGGATCTGATCTGAAGCAGGGCTTTATCAGCTCTTTGAAGAGTGCATGGCAAACTCTTAATGAATTTGCACGTGCTCATACATCTTCAACCCAGCTGCAAGCAGAACTGGAGAAAGTAGCTAACCAAATCAAAGAGGAGGAAGAAAAGCAGGTGGTGGAAGGTACATGCACACATGATTTGTTTTCCTGTAACTTACTTATCTCAGATAAGTTGACACTTGAGTATCCCAGTGACTGTTGGCTGTTGATTTTCCTGACCCTGTTAAGGAAGTCTGCTAAAAGCCAGGTTCCCACCAATGCTGCTCTGTCACTCTTCCCTCTCAGCTGGGTGTGGGAGAGGAATTACAGTGGAAGCTTTGTGGGTGGGGTGAGTTCAGAGAGAGATCACTCAGCAGTTACTTTTTAAGAAAAGTGTTTAAAAGAAGTAAACCTATAATTCAGTAACCTTTCTGAACCATGCTGACCAGTTAGGTTATTATTATTGTCTTATCACAAACACTTGGAAATTACAGCAGGAAAAATAGGTAAAATTTCTCAATTGTAGTCAAGCAGACTGTGGCTGAAAATAGTTTAAATCTGAAACTCTTTGATTTTAGCTGAGAAGATCACTGAAAGCCCAGAGCCTCCAAAAGATGAAGAAGTTTCAGTGAAGGTTGGGATGCTGAATGGAGGGCGTCGCATTGATTATGTCCTGCAGGAGAAACCAATAGAGAGCTTCAATGAGTACCTGTTTGCTTTGCAGAGTCACCTGTGCTACTGGTAAGGGCAAATATCTGTGATTCCAGAAATACTGCTTAAGGTGCACAGTATATGTGATTGTCCAGGAGTGTCAGGCTCAGGGGGTTGTGCTTGGATGGCACTATTTGATAACCCAATTTCAAAATAAAATCCTGTGATAACACACAGTGAACAAATTTTTTGCAATAAAGACATTGAACACTCTTCTCTTGACCTTTGACATTTCAAACACAAAGATTTTTAACTACTGTCATTTTCAAAACAAGGAGAGCTCTGGAAGCATTCTGACAACTTTCCAAACAGCTTTTCAAATAGAACTGTTCACGAAGGGTTTTTATTAGACTACAATAAGTGGTAAAACTTTATTGCTTCTTCTGGCAGAGCAAAGGATGTGTGAACTACATTTAACAACAGCCCTTGGTGTGTAATAGCCAACCTTGGGTGTCAGCTGTGAGCTGTGCAAAGTGGTGTTGGTGAGGGAGGAGTGACTGCTCTCTCATTTGGGGTTCAGCAGGTGCTGGACAAAGAGTGCTCTACGTTCTTTCTGAAGGTTTTGATTTTCAGTAGGTAATTTCAGCAGCAGGTATTTTTTTCCCGAGGTTAAAACACAGCTCTGAAGGCGTTACCTGAGGGTCTCAGGAGAGCCATCATCAGTTCCCCGTGGAAGCTCAGTCCCTGCCAGGGGAGGGAGGGGTTCCCGGGGCTGCTGTGAGCCCTGAGGTGACCCGGTGGTGGCAGTGCCGTTCCACAGGCAGGGCTGGAGGGATGGGAATTCTTTCCACAGGGTGGCAGCCCATCACAGGATTTTCAAAACTTGCTACCTGGAGCTGTGTTTTGTCACTCGAGTAAGGAAGATAAGCACAGTGATGAATGACCCAAATAGGAGAGCATTTTTTTCCTGAGGAATGGTGGGATAAGCTTTAAATGAAATGCTCTAAGTGTTGGAGAGATTGGAGCTTCTGTGTTGAACCTCCTGCTTGCTTGTTTGCTGCTCATTTAATGCAGAGACCATCAAGGAATGTCTGTGCTGAATTGTGGAAAATACATGTAGTCCCTGAGTTTGCATGTTGAATTCTGTTCTGGTGTTCTGCAAATTATGTTCTTCGCATTTGGAGGATCACAGTTCCGACCATCTAAATCTCCTTTGCTGGCTCCCTATGTCATTTATTTTAAAAAGCAGAGGAAACAGCACTCATCTAACAACTCCTGTAGCTATGGAACTTTAAAATTTAAATCTAAAATTTAAATTTGCCTGTTTAACATTGTTATTTTTTATGTTGGTATCGTTTATGTGTGTTTAAATAGCATTTTATGGATGAAGAAGAAAATTAAGTCTGCTCACGTTAACTTTAAATTCAGATAGCCCAAAGCTTTGATTTTTGAAAAGAAGAGGGAAAACAGCCACTTGGAAACATGGCACTTGGATGATATTAGTCTTTAAATTATTTGAGAGCTACCTAACATTTTAATGGTAAGGAAGAGAAGAAAACTAAGGGTATTTAATACAGTCTGTTTAAAATTAAGGACCTGCCAGTTAGAGAAGAATTAGAATATTACTGCTAGAACTGGGCTAATTAGTGGAGTGAGACAAAATGAGTAGAATGAAGACTGGAATATATTCAGGACAAAAAGTGATGCATTATTTGAGGAGATTAAGACAAGGAAGTAACATCAAAGAAGTGGATAGAGGAGAGGATTTAGAGTTGCAGCATAGGAATTTGAGGAGGACAGGAGGAGGAAATGCACTAGAAAAAAGGTAAATGCATAGGCCAGGGTTGATAGCAGAACTAATTCAAAACTTGTGTAGAGTTACAGCGTGAAGGTAGGTAATTCCATATTCATGACAAATAAGTACTAGGCCAAGAGGCTGTGCAAACTTTTCACACATCTGAAATAGGATGAAATGTGACTTAGGAGAATTAGAAGATGGAACATACTGAACTAACTTTTCCCTTTTTTTTCCCTTCCCCTTTTTCCTTTTATTTATTTCATTCTTCATAGGGGATCTGAAGACACTGCCTTGCTGTTTCTCAAAGAGATATACAGGACCATGAATATCAATCCTGAGCAGCCCCAGCATTGATGTATAAAAACATGAATTTGTAAGTTTGCTCTAATGTAACTTCTGTGCTCATATCAAATTCAGCTGCAGCTTAGATTCTTTCCTTTCCCTTTCTCCTCTGAAGTTGAAATTATGAAGCAGAGAGCCATAAAATATCATTGTGATTGCAAAAACAAATTGTAAACTTGAATGCAGAGGAAACCTTTGAGTTCTTCCTTTCGTTCCCAGAAGATATCTGATGTTAGTGCTTTTGGTACTGGATAATAATTGCCACTACAAATACAACAAAAGTGTGATCTCTTTATTATGCTTCTCCCTCAATTCAGTCAGTGAATGTTCAAGAATAGGAAAATTTGGTGAAATTGGATATGATGAAACTTTATTTGCAGGGCAGTAGATTAAAGAACCCCAACGGTGTTTCACTGTTGAAATGTCTACATTGGATTGGTTGACCACTGGTGCACATTTGCCAGCAAAAAGCTGTTTGTCTCCTAAGGAGGTGTTAAACATTGCTGTTGATAAATTAATGAGACCCTTTTATAGGTCAGTATTTTATTATCGTTGTATAGATTAAGATTTTCAGTAGAACAAGTGAAATGACACAGCATGGAAATTTGCTTTGGAAAGGAATTAAATACACGTTGTAATTGTGTATATTATATATTGTGAAATACTATATATTGTGAAATATTATATATATATACAATGTGTATATATATATATATACACACAATATATATAGTGTATATTGTATATATATTATATATTGTGAAATATTCTCATAGGTATTGTTAAGATGTAGGTTTCCAAACTGAGCATCTGTATTGTACCAGTTTGCATCACTGGATGTTACAGAAAAGAAAACATTTTCTTTTGAGAGGCAAGGAAGAAATAATATGCACCTTGTCTTTTTGGAATCATACAAGATAGTTCCTGATGTATTTCTCCATTTTCAGAAGAACTGATAATGTCAAGGTACATAAATACCCAGCATGAAGAGAAATGCTTGACATTTCAGAGGAATATTTTAGGTATCTTTCATTGCTACCATACAGTTTTAGTACTCTTTTGTAACAGAATGCTTCTGATGGTCAGTTGATAGCAGCTTTTTTTAAAATAAAATGCCAAGGCTGATCAAATGCAGTTCTTTAAAGCTTGGAGAAGTAAAAGGGAGAAGGCACCAGCTGGCTGCACAGCCCTGACAGGGCTGTATCAGTCATCACAATGCCTTATGCACAGTCTCAAGTCACAGTTGCAGAATTTTTTCTCTACTTCTGTTCCTTTATGGTGGCTCTGGTTGGAATCAGAGGAATCTCATTGCAAAGGAAATGCCTTTAAGGCTCATTGCAGGGGGGAGTGGGATGTGATGATTTATCAGTGCAGAGCTCAGAGGAGTTTGTTGCTCATCTGCAGCAGGCGCTGGGATAATTGTGGTTTTTTCATTGAGAACTGCAGGGTCAGGGGACAGTGTATGAGGATTTCACATAGCAAAGCACAGTCAGGGAAGTCTGCAATTCCATTAGGAGTGGCTCAGAATGTCCCTCAGCACTGGCTTTTCTGGACAATTTGAGACTGGGCTTCAGATACCAGAGGCTTAAATGGGAGGGCAAAATGCACTGAAGTGATGTCTTGGGAAGGCTGCACACCACCAGGATCTTTTCCACGTGACAAGAAATGTCTTTACATGTGCTGTGTAAAATATTATCACATCACAAGGAATCTGAAAGAAGTGGAAAATTCTCCCCCAGTGCTAGCAGTCATGTGGGTTTTTTCTCTTTTTTTCTGTTCTTTTAAGACCTTCAGACGTGAAGGGTGGTGGTGTGAAGGTAATGGATTATCCAGTGGTGCCTCTGACAGCAACATCCATTTTATTTTGTAGGAGTGACTTGATTTAGCTCCTCTAGACCATCTTGAAGCTGCTCTTTGTGAAACAGTAGTGAAAGGTTTCATGTAAACAATGGAAAGAAGTGCTCCAGCAGATTAAACCTTGGACATATAAACTATCACCATCCTCAGTAGGATAATTTATTATCAAAAGCTAAAGAATCTAACAGCTGGTTAAAATGTATAATGAATGACACCCTATTAGCAGTTGTTGTGAGCTTTTTCTGTTTGCAGTTGTAATTGCCAATTTGTGTCCACAAAAAGTACATTTCAGAGGCTTACTGTATGAAGTGTTTGATTAAAAACGTGCATGGATTTTTAGGGGTTTTTTTGTGTCCTCTAGAAATCGAATGGTGGCATATTTAATTTGATTAGTACTCCTGCAGGAATAGAAAACCTGATAGATTTCCTATTTCCAATGTGTCCATGCTCTGTTCTCTCTGCACAGCCCTTCCCATTGCTCCAGCAGACCTGCTGAAAAACCCTCTGAAGAACATCTGGTATTTTCATGGCTGCACATGACAGGAGAAGCATCAGAGGGTTTTTTTTTTTCCTGCCAGTCCAGAACTTGCTGGATTCCACCTTCTTGTGTCACTTCAAGCAAACTTCAGTTATGAGATGATCAGCACTGTCATTGAGGAGATGGATGGAATGGCACAATTTTGATCTTAAATCAGTTCAAGTTGTACCTTTGCCAAATACAAGGTGATTGAAGAAGGGTTTTTTGGCATGCAAATCAAAACTTCTCTCCTTCAGCTCCCCTGTCTCAGCTGGCTGCCAGACATGCTTTGCCTCCCAAGGCAGCATGTCCTTAGTGAAAAGGACTTGATGGGAAACAGCAATAATCTACTTTTCTTGACACATTTGTTCATCCACCTTTAAGAAATGAAATGTGAACTGTAGTTAGAACCATCTTTAATACAGATTACACAAACCAGTTCATATTTACTAAAAACTAGCAACCAGAATCATTTTCTTACTATTGTAAGTGTGATGGAGATTATTTTATAAAGACCTTTTTAAGCCTCTGTTAAGAGTTTTATTGTGGCTTTTTTTTAAGTAAAAATTAACCTTTGACTTTGAAAATATTAGAAGTTTGTTACAGCTAGTTCAGTGTTCGCATATCCTGAAATGAGGAATGATTTAAAATGATATTTTGATCTGATAATTATAGAATCACAGACTATTCTAAGTTAATTAGGGCAATTTTAGTGAAACTAGGCTGCAGTTGTGAGAACTAAAACACTTACCTTGACCTGAGAGTTTAACATCTCAAAACAGTTACTGCAAATAGGAACCTGAAGCTTATGGGTGCTAGATAATAATCTGGACCCAGCCCTGCAATCCAGATCCATTTTCATGTGATGAGGTTGAGGTGAGTGAGGTGTTGTGAAACCCTTGGAATTCATGTCTCTGAATACTGAGCTGCTGTAGCTTTCCTCTGGCTTCAATTTACACACACATTGTGGCTTTCCTTAATATTAGTGGCTTAACCTTATTCCTGACTATTTGCCTCTGTTATTGCAGTAAACAAATTTTGAAATGCAGTATGGGTTTTTTTTTTTCTTGGTATATGTAAAATACACATTATTGTGTATATAAATTGATTGCTGTAATTAAAATTACCTTACTTCCAGTGGGTCTTTACAACAAGGTTTTGTACTTAATCACAAAAAATAGCCTGGAGGGTTGCTTAGTCCAACTTCCCTGCTTAGGGGCTGGTTCAAGGCTGGAGATCCTTTGCCTGGCTGGCCCTGTTGTAATGTTTGACTACTGGGGTTGCAACTTTTGTTCTAATATACAGTTGAAATTTCCTGGGTGGAGCTCATGTCTGTGGCATTTTGTCCTTTCTCTGCACCTTCAAGAATAACATCTCTGTCTTCTCTTGTACTCTCTCTTTTGATAGTTGAGGACAACAATGAGATTTTCCTGTTTGGCTTCTCAAGAGCCAACACTTTCCCTTGGCATCTCCTTGGGCTCTGACCCTCCAGTGATTCTTGGGGCTTCCCACTGAACTGGCTTTTCAAAATCCTTCTTGCTCTGGGGAGCAAGTTTGCCAAAGGAAACTTTTTATCCAAAACAGACAAATGTCTTTGTATCTTTATAAATTAACCTGTCAGACAGAAATTTTTAACCTTTGCAATGTCCTTTGTTGGTTAGAATACAATTTTTTTAATATATATACAACACAAACCCCATGACCACTGGCCTCAGTTTCATGTTAAATATCAGAGTGGAGGGTTATATCCACTTGTGTTTATCACCTCTGTGCCACACTGAGCAAGCTGGTGAGTTTGCTTAAATAAGTAGCATTTTTAAGAAGGTGCTGGGCTGTGCCACATCCCCTGGGGAGGGGACAGCAGCACCAAGGAACAGATTTTATGGGTGTGTGAGTAGACATGCTGCAGGGGACCCTGGCTGGCAAGGAGCTGCCTTTGCAATGGAAGAGGGAGCAGGAGGATGCTGCAGGAGTGAGGAGCAGCTGGAGTGCAGAAATTGGTTTGGGAATATGGCATAAAAATCAGTTATGGAAACAAAAAATGGGCTGCAGCTACAGTAACAAGCCATTCTTACATCTTAAAGACAAATGCAAGTTTGGACATGAAGGAGACATGACTGTAACCTATGATTATATAAAACAAAGGAAAATAAGAGTTTATAGAGTGATTTTAAATCTGCTACAAATGAATACTTTGCTTTCTCAGCAGAAATCTTCCTTGTGTGCTACAACGCACACCATACACAGCACAGCTTCCAGTATACCCAGTAAATTTTCATTAATTTTTGTATGTATTGCAATGCATAATTAAACAGGTATGGGTCATTACACTTCAATTAGACTATCCATATACAAAAATTTAAAGTTTCCCCTGCTATATTTTCATCTGTGCTGAAGTGATTGTAAGCATAAAAAGAAAAAAAAAAAAAAAGATTGTCCAGAAGATTTTTTTTAAAAATAAAAATATCTACGGAACAGTATATAGTAGGACAGGACAGGAGGTGGAAATTTTAATTAATTAATTGCAAGCAAAAAAATCAGTGCCTTTCTAAAAAATTCTGTACCTTCCCAAAAAATTCTCATTTGGACAGAAGTAATTTTTCATTGAAAACTTTTTCTTTTGGAAAACTTTTTATCCACTGCTTCTCTCCTTCTGTTCCCTCCATGCTCCTGCCAGTAGGAATATTCCTGTCCTTTGGGAACACCTCCTCACACAGCTGTTCATAAAAGTAGCACAGTCAAATAATTCCTCCTTGTGCTGGGAGAGCCTTTGCATAGCACAGAAAATTTCCAGTAGCTGTGCTGGAGTTGTCCTGCTCCTTTCCCAGTGCATGTTAAATTAATATTTATAACTTTGTGTCTGCAATATGACAAATGTTTTACAAACTCTGTCTAAAATGCTGTTTCCATAATAATATTCTCCCTGATTCCTCCCTGCATGTGATTTTTTTTTTAAACATGATGAATAATAAAATCTAGCATTTCATATTTCCTACAAAATGATCAGTGCTAGGGTGCTGCTGGTGGAGACTGGATGTTCAAATAGGATTGAGGAAGAGCTGTATTAATGGACTTATTATTTTAATCATCCCTTTGAATTAGGATATTCCCCAGAGTTGAAATAAAAAAAAAATCCCATTTATTTCTGTTTAATAATGGGAAATATTATTTCACATGACTGTAACCACTTCAGTGCTCTTGGCAAACCTGTGCTTAATCCAAACAGTGGAATCACTGGCAGCTACTTGGATTTAATAGAAGCAGTTTGGGTTGGTTTTTTTTTTCCACACTGGTCTAACAGCAACTCTTGAACTCTGAGCTTGGCTCTAGACTTGATTTTCATACCTGTAAATCAGGATTAACTTCCCAAAGGCTGATGGAACCACTCCAGTGTAAATATGATTACAGGCAGCCTGCAGGGCATTTCCACACAGCCTCTCAGGGGGACTTTATTTGCTTCAGGTGCAGATTTACCAGGGATGTCCTGGTAAAAGAATTCCCATTTTCCCATGGTGACAGGAATGGGGTGAAGGGATGCAGAAGGTGGGCTCTGGGTACCTCACAGCTCTGCCAGGAAAAGGAGGCTGAGGGAAAAATGGGCATTGCAGCTCTGAGCTGGGATCTGGTGCATCCAAACAGGGTCCTTGGAGCAAACTTATCCTTGGCCCTGTGTGTGGGGTTTGACCAGAAAACATGGGAATACCTGAGCCTGAGTTCTGCTGCTGTGTGATGCCAACAGGGTAAGGAAAGCAGGAGTGTGGGGGTTACCCACAATCACCAGGAGCCAGGGCTGTCCCTGCACAGCTGCTTTCCTGCTGGGCAGCCCCCATTTCTCCCTGCAGAGGTCCCCCTGACCAGCAGCACAGCTATCACCCAGCACTTCTTTTGGGGTTTATTCCTACCTGCAAAGCGACCTATGGACAGAAAAACATAAACTGCTCTGCCCTCTGTTGCAGATCCCAAAGACCAAAGTATTTGTCCTTTTTCCACTGTGGAAATTTTTAGTGACCTGAGCAGAGGTGGCCACAAGAACAGAGTTTGCTCAGCTGAGCTGTTTGGGGAGCAGAGAACCCCTAATTAGAACCTAATTAGGTGTGTTGGAACCAGCTAATGCACCCCCTTGAAGGTAAAACGCAGTTCCCCAAAGTGCAGGAGGAGTGGTGCTTTCAGCTCTATGGCTCTTAAAACACAGGACTCTCAGGCTTCCTTTACATATGGAGGCTGTAAAAGAAACATCTTTTATATATCCATAACCCAGCTTCAGATCCATATAAATCCAGACAATCAAAAGTGAAGTGTGTCTATTTAAGAGATGGTTATAGAGAACAAAGGCCTGAGAGGAGAGCAGATCAAGCAGTTCACCTTGTAGCTTACTTTCTGCCCAAAAACATTTCAAATAACTTTTAATGTAATCTTGTAAAATGGCCTCATGAATACAACAATGTTTATACTCTGGGACTAAAGACTGCTCTGAATGCATGAGTAGGACAGGGTTTATTCAGAAACCAGGAGCTCACTTGAGTGAGTGAGAAGCTGAGTTTTCCTAAGCTGAGGTTTGTTATTTGTTGTGAAGCATTTGGTTATTCATCTGTTGGTACCTTAGGGGATTCACAGTGTTCTCTGCATTGCAGGATGTTCAGGTATGATTGTTCTGTTCCCACTTTTCTGTCTGCAGAAAGGTCTAAGAAAATACAGCTCTGAATATCTAAATAATCAGCTCTAGCTCCAGCAGCTACCAGGGAGGGTCTGAAGTGGTGTGGAAGGGAGCTGGAGAAGGGATCTGAGGGAGAATCAGGTCTCAGATTTCTGCCCATATAAAGTAGCCAGGAAAAGGGCAGCTCAGCTTTGTCATGCAAATACTTCCTCTGGTTTTCCCCCTTCTCTTCTCAGTGGAAGCTCCATGAGGAGAAAATACTGACAGTGTAAATCAGGAGTTGTAGCTGGAGAGCAGAAATAAATAATCTTCTTCATGGAGGTTGGCAGCATTTCTGCAAAATATCTTGTCTAAATGATTTGTTGAGGGACCATTCTTTCTCAGAGCTGAGCTCTGTCAATAAGCAAGATTAGTTTTGCTTTTCAGGCCATCCTTTGTACAAATATATGTGGTTTCAGCCATTGGAAGCCCCTTTGTTAACAGGGTCATGATACAAGTTTATTGATTGAGATGTGGTGACATCTCATATTGAATGATTTGTGAAATCCTCTCAGGAAATAACACACCTAGAAAACAGTGGTGCCTGACAGCAGCAACAAAAGAGCTATTAACAGAAACTACAAACTGAGATAGAATTAGCAATTAGGAATAAATCATATGTATGTATTATGTGTTTATGTTATGAGGCACCTCTTTGAAAAGTCCTGAGGACAGAAAAGGGATTTCTCCTGGAACACCAATGCTTGATTTGAAAGGTTCTTTGATTTGCAAAGAGCTGGAAGCCCTGTAAGCTCTGAAGCAGGACCTCACTGCAGCCTCAGTGCCTGGGCACAGGGAACTGCCCAAGCAGGAGCTGCAATAAACTGGGTTTGGCTCCCAAGTCCTGAGCTCAGCCATCTGTGCAAAACTGCCACGTGCACCCAGGTGTTTTATTACTCATAAACTGGGAGAGGAAATAAAGAAATGCCAAATACTTGTGGGCAGATTCTTCAGCCTTTTGTCCTTTGTTTTGATAGTGGATCCCAAGCCTAACCCTTCCTCCAGGAGAAATTATACAAGTTATAAACCCTCAAAGATATATTGAACTGAATTACACTTGAGCTATTTTAATGTGTCCCCAGTATATTTTTAATATGACCTTGACTTGTTGCCTTTCTTTTAAACAGCATTAAGTTCAAAATGCCAGCTTGCAGCAGACACAGCAGATTCAGGGTAGGGGTGGAAATGTGGCTGTGCTGTGTTCAAAGGGCTTGTGTCAGGCTCCTTTTACTCTAATGTGAACTTAGTAATTAATTCTGCAATCACTCAGGTGGTGTTTTGACATATTTGGAGTAGTAACATCACCCTACAAGGCTCTTTCCCTGTTTTGATCACTCAGCTGCCTGCTTGGATATGTCTGTGCAGCTGTGAAGCTGCCTGGGGACCTGGACTCAGGTTACAAATAGTTCAGAATTTAAAAAAAAAAGGCTTTTTCCTCTGGAAAAGCCAGCTCCTGGTTCTGGTGAACCAAACAACTTCTCAGCCACAGCAGAGGCAACAGCTTGGGCCTGTGGAACTCAGGCCAGCAACACTGCTGGAAGCAAATTCTTGTCAAGCTGTTCCTTGGGAGGTTGATGTGGCAACAACTATTTTTTTTATTATTTGAGGTGAAAACATGTAACAGACTTACTGTCTGCCATAACAGCTCATCAGGTGTCATTTGGTATCTGTGCAGGCTGGACTACTTAACAAATATCTTCTGATTTCTTTAATCTGAGTCATTGTTATGATGCATAAAGGACTTCTGTTCACTGATGTCCATGGGAGGTTTTTAGCCAGCCAGTCTCCTGTTGACTACAAGCAAATATCCTTAGCAAAAAAATCTCAAATACCATTAGCACAGGAATAAAAAACCTTTGGACAGTGTGTGTGTGCTGAACCCACAGTGTGCCTAATTTGCTGATAAATGTACCTCGTTAGGGATCATTTTCTCCAGATATGCATTGACCTTTCCTTGGATTTCAGCAGGAGGTTCATAGTTAAAGTACAAGATAATTAATGACCTAACTAATCAGATCAGATGTTGTACTGGAAGCACTGAGGGTAAAGCAATTAGGGATTAGTTCAGTAGAAGTTAAAATAATCTGTAGGCTAAAAACATTGTGGCTTGGGGCTTGGCCAGCAGGGAAACTTTGGAAGTTTGTAGGAAGGACAAACTCAAAACAGGCATAAATTCAATGAGCTTAACACAGGTGCTTTATCAGCCACAGCCCTGAGGAAAGCTTGAGGCAATCCTGTGCTTTCACTGCCAGGGGTCAGGATTTTGAAGTTCACCAAATTTATTTAAAATTTAAGCTGATGGTAGGACGGGGAAGGAAAGGAAAAGTTTGTACAACCTTAATTGCTGGAAATTGTTAAGAAGCACAGTGTGAAAAATGGATTTGGGAGCAAGGTAGAAAAACCTTTTGCAAAGAACTTGTCTGTGCTGGCAGCTGGACCCTCCTGTGACTGAGCAGCTCCTGGTCTTTACCTGGCATAGAACCTGGCATGGGAGCATGACTGAGCCTCTGCTGGACTTCTTATCCCCTTATCCTGCCCAAGAAAAATTCCAAAAACCCTTCCTCGCCTGCTGCATCGAGTCCAAGTTCATTTCTTCTGGTCACAGAGTCAGCTGTGAGGGCTCAGAGCCTGCAGGAGGGCTCAGCTCTGCCCACACAATGTGTCTGCAGAGAAATGAAATAATATTTTCCTTTTACTGCTCTTCATTCCAGGTGTCTGTGTATGTAACTCTCCGATGCACCCTTGCAGAACCTTGCTAATCAAAGCAATATTCAGCAACATTGTTTTTTTTTTCACTTCCCACATTTATTATAATAGAATATCCACTGGGAGAGGGCAGTCAGTGCAGCAGAATTTACAGAATTACTGTAAATAATTCTAGATCTGGGTGAGAAAAGCAGGAGTCCAGTACATGGGCTTGGTGATGTGATAATATACCATATTAAATGCAAATAACAGAGCAGTAACCTGCAAGACATCAGTGCCAGAAGAAGAAATTCCTACCAGCAAAAGGGCAATGCAAAAATATTCACTGCCTGGCTTAAACTAGATTTGATCATTACAAACCTACAATTTACAGCCCAAATTAGGCTTCTGGGTTGAAAACATTGTTTCTACCTTAACTTATGGATATGGAAGCAGGGAAAACACCAGAAGTAGGGACAGATGGCTTGTCATCTTTGTAAGCAGTTCCCTTAGGAATGTACCAACTTTCAAACACAGTGAATATGTGCCACTTGCCAAGATTTGTTACAGAGCTCCACAATCCCTTGACTCCAGAGCTGCACAGAAAAGGTCTGTGTGAAGAGCACAGCTCTCTGCATGAATTGTCTTTTTGGGTACCTGAGAGAATGATCAGAAAATCCCACTGGAATATAGAGGGAAAAGAGTCTGTTCTAGATGCCTGAGAAACCACAGAAGTCATGCACAGCACGTCTGAGGGCAAACAAGAATACTGCAATTCCTTTTGTGCAGTTTTTTGGTGGTGTGTCTGACCATGTCTGGCTCCAAAATATGCTGCCAATGTTTTAACAAGGCCTTGCTACAGATAAAAATGTTCCTGCCCAACCTTGCCCGTTATCCAGTGGTAAACTTCATTTGCCAGTGGCAACCTGCAATGCAAAGGTAATAAATGTCTCATTTCTTGCTCTCTCAAGGGCACTTTAAAACAACAATGAACTCCACAATCTTTACCTTTCCATGCTGAGTTTCAAGAAAGAACTCCCTCAGGAGGGAAAAGAATTTCTTAAATTCTCTTTAGTAAGGGAATTTCAGCTCAGATTATTAAGGACTTCACCTTCAGCACAGTGAGTTAAGGACTTGGGGCTGAGCTTTGTGCTGATATATTTTGCAGAGCTCCAGCTCTAACAAAGAAGCTCCAGCAATGCCTGCCAGCAATAAAAGCAAACCTTGAGTTTATCTTGGCAACACTCTCACTTGCATTCTATCCAAAACTATAAAATACTACTATCAGCCCCGAATCCATTGCTTCTGAGCAATGAGCTTCAGGATTCAATTAGTGTGTCATTATTAATATACACCAGAGAATGACTCTAAGTACATTTCCTAGAGATAATGACAATGCCTTTAGTCAGGCAGGGATGTTGCCCATGAGATAACCTGTGCTGCAAAACAGAGACCTTGGTATTCCACATCCATGGTGTGTTCATGTCCTGCAAAAATAGCAGCTGGTTTAACCACAGCCTGATGTGTATTCTGCTCAAACACACACCAGGTGCTGCCCTGCACTGTGGCAGAGAAGCCCTGATATTTCCCTCTGCAGGGGAATTATGGCTTTTGGGAGCTCTGTTAGTATTGGCCATTATACATATATATATATATATACACTGCAGGATTTGTTTTAATTTTATCTTTTTGAGGGTGCTTGAGCAGAATTAGCTGCTTTTCATGCCCAGGACCAAATGTGGGAAGTACTATATAAAATGAGGATTAATCATATCAGAAATGGAAAGCCAGTTGAAAGAGAATGGGAGTTTGTTAGTGCTTCAGTGGGATTTAGATCTGGCTTGACACGTTTTTAGAGAGGTTGCCCCGCTGACAACCTCTTGCCCTTCTCTCCTTGGCCAGTTCAGTCCACCCCTCTGCAAAGGCAGGTTACAAAAATGTGCAGCAAAACCAAAAATCCTATTTGAATGTGAAAATAACCATGATGGTCCCTTCCTTTTAAGATCCAAGATGTAAAAGGGAATATAGGTGTTTATTTACATTAAATATTCAGATACAGGGGTAAAGGAGGTCAAATACAATGTAATACCTTTATCTTGCTCTGAGACAATAATTTGTCTTGCAGCATAAATTGATTACGTTCACACAGACTTTTCCTGAGAAGGCATATTTCACAGGGGGTCTTCATTCATATTTTTATTCAGGAACAGGGAAACAGAGCCATGGGAATTAACTAAAATTTCTTCTTTGACATGGGAAGGAAAGACCAGTATCAAGAATTTTTCCAGAGAAAAATGGATAGGTATGAGAGACTCCTGTTTGTGCCAGTCCCCCACAGCCAGCAGCACCCTCCCGTCCAGAGAAATTCCTTCACAGGGAAATTTCGCCTGGCCTAAGCTGTTTTTTGGGAAGCCAAACTTCCCAATGGATCTATCCTGCTTTTCCTGCACTGGATTTTCTGCTTTTTTCCCAAGAAGCAGGAAAATAAAAGAAGCAAAGGAAGGAGCCATGTCAAAATTCAATCCATTCATCCTTCTTGTCATCCCTATGCAATCAAGCTCTCTCATATTTCCAGAGGAGACACAAGGGCCATTTAATCTTTTGGAAAGAAGAGTTGATGAGCCAGAAAATGAATGAATTATCAGCAAGTGCAGACAATCCATGGAAGAACAGTACACGCAATGTTGACCTTGTGTAAGAGATTTTGTGTGCAAGATGTGAAACCAAAGGCTGGATTTTTTTTTTTCTTCCTTTAGTTTTAACTCTAAACAGTAAGGAAAGAATTACAGGCTGAAATTCTACCAGCGTGAATAGCCTGTGTTAATTATCCTGTCATGTCAGACCTGAAAACCAAATTTCAGAAGTTTTCTCTCTCAGGCACTTCAGTTGTATCTATTAATGTTGCCAGATAAGTTATGTTTTGTGAGAAGGCAAAATTCATTCTGTAGGATTAAATACTGATTGAATTATTTTCTTATATTTTCATTTTGCTGAAAGGAAAGGAATGTTTTTACCTACAAACCTCTCTGAGCACTTCACGTTACAAACCCCTGTCAAAACATGGCATTCCAGAAAGCAAAATAATGACAGATGTTTTTATTGCCCAAGACATCTAATGTGTGAGTGGTAAATTACTGAAGAGAAAATCAGATTTTAAAAAGTTCTTTCAGATTTAATAACATGGAATACCACCAGCAGCACACATTGGGCTTTGGTTTAATAAGATTTTTTTTATTTAAAAAATCCCCCAGATCAATACTTTATAGGCAGGACAGCTGCCACAAAATATGATGCCAAGAAAAACAAAGCCCTGTTTAACATGAGAATGGTTTTCCATTTCCTTCATTTCTGTGCTTAGCAGCATTTAATTCCTGGAACTATTCTGGTCCTGATTACAATTTACAACTAATCACAAAATCACTCCCTTTGGAAACTCTGTCTTTTGGCATGTTGTGTAACTAACATTATTCATGGGGATCCTAGCTCAGTTATGTGCCCATCAATCACAGCTTCGTTTGGATTTTTATTTTTAATGGTTTTTACCTTCTTTCTTCCCTTGGTTTATTGGTTTCTTGTCAGAAATGGAATATTGTGTGACAGCTCCATTTATCTAATACAGAACATGAAATTATGACATCTAATATAGAACATGAAATTATGACATTTCTATTATCTCATAAGAAGTAATGGTTGCAATGTGTTCTTGCAGAAAGTCTAAACCTACAACCAAAATATTTATATAAAATAGATGGAAGTGATCTAATTAACAGAGCAAACTCAACATACATTGAAATTGAACTTGATTCAAAATGCCTCATTAAAATATAGCAAAATAATTAGAAAAAAATCCTTAAACTGTTTAGAAAAAAATTCTTGCCCAAATACATTTACACTGATGAGACAAGTACAGCTTCTACTATTACCAGTCAGCATAGGATGATGTTTTCTCTCCAGCTCAGCTGAATCATAAAACTATAAACTCATCTATACGTGAGTCAGAACTGACAATCTAAATTGTTAAAGGCAATCTTTGTACATAAGAAAGAAGAAGGTTATTTTACAGCATCTTCAGGATCCTTTATAAATAAAGTCTGAAAAGAAGTTCAGCCAAAACTTATTTTTGAGTTTCACTGGTCCCATAGGAGCAACAACTCTGCTTTCCAACACCAGTGTGGCACTTCCAGCCCAGGGCAGGATGAACCCAGTTAACTCTTGGTGATCTGATCTGCTGAGGGAGTTCTCTGTAAAAGTACCTGAGTCTGTACAAAACAGAGTGGGATTGTGCCAAGTCACCATCTTCTTTCTCCACATCACTCTGCTAAAATTTGAGCTATTCTAGTGTAGAATAGGATTGATTTTCCTGCAAGCTCAGTAGCCAAACAAGAGAGTAAATAAAATTGCTGTGGGTGGTCTTTGTAAAATCATTAACTATGACTTTGCTACCAGAAGTCATTGGTTTTTGGTTTGGTGTTTTTTTTGTTGTTGTTGTTTGTTTGGTTGTTTTTTTAAAAATTATTATTTTCTTTGCTATTAACACCATGAAGAGGCAATGGGCAGAAAATGATGCCCAGGAAGTTCCACCTGAACATGAGGAAGAACTTCTTCCCAGTGCAGTGACTGAGCACTGGGGCAGAGACCAGAGATGTGTGGAGTCTCCCTGACTGGAGATGTGCCAGAACCCCCTGGACACAATCCTGTGCCCTGTGCTCTGGGATGGCCCTGCTTGAGCAGGGAGGTGGGATCAGGTGTGCTTCCTAAAATCCTGTCATTCTTTGAAAATCATGCAGCATTGTACTGTATTCCATCATGCTATGAAATTTTTAGAGCTAACAAAGATTTTTTTCTTAACCAACCTTAAGAGGAAAGAAAGGGATTTCCATTCTCCTTTTCCTGGCACTGTTTATCAGCATTTTTCCATATCATGAACCATTAGCAAAGCCCTACCATGGGGCTTCAGGGGGAGCTGAATCTTATATGGGACCTTTATAAGTTGCAGCTGTGACTTGCTGGCCTGAAAGATCAAAAAAATACAACCCAGATCAGCTTCACTTCACTTCACTCTTTTGATTGCTCTTGCCCTTTCTGTAACTGGTGAGTGTATTCCTGACCCCCAGCAGTGCTCTCTGACACCTGCAGACACTTTGCTGGGGACTTGCTGAGCCTGTCTCAGCCCCTTCTCCCTCCCCTGTTCCTTTCACCTCCTGCAAAGAGCAGATCGAGGCAATGCAGGGTAATTAAAAATGCTGAAGCCTGCATCTCTCCTAAACAATGCTGGAGCTGGTCTGCAGCACTCAAGGGCCTGGCACAGCTCTGTCACTGTTCTGAGGGCACTAAAAAACCTCAGTGACACCAAACTGATCCCTTGGGAAGGCTGACCTGAAAGAGAGACTGGGCAGAGCTGGAGAATGAAGTAGAGATTTATTGAAAGGCCTCCAGGATCCACCTTGGGCAGAACAGGGTCTGACCAGGGCTACACCCAAGGTGGACAAAGAATGGTCACAAAATGGACAAACAGTCACAAGGTCTCACACTTTAATAAGTTTTGCTCCATTTGCATATTGGGGTTTAATTGTGCAATTCCATCTCCAGGCTGAGAGGTCCCATCCTTCTTGTTCCTCCCTTCAGCCCACCCTTGTTTGTGTTTTTGGGCCTGAAAGTTGTCCTTGGTCTCCAGCAGGAAAAGGATTTGTTTTGTCTCCCTGCTCTGTGAAGAGAGTTTACCAGCACTTAATGTGAGGCTCAGAACTGCACCCCTGGGCAGCACAGAATCTGAAAAACATGAAAACTAAAACTTAAGGCATCAAAACACCCTCACCTGAGACCTCTGTCCCCAGCCCTGGGCTCAGGGATTCTATTTAAGCTCAGCTTAGGTGTAAAGAATGTAATGTTCATTCATTACTGTGAATGAAACATGAGAATTCCTCATTCAGGAACAATTTGGGGCAGCTCTCTTATCCCACTGAGCCATGTCAGTTAAATTTTAAGTACTGAAGAAAACACTGTATTGCCCCAAAACTTCAAAAAGTGGGACCCTGCCCCAAAGCCCAGACAACCTCACAGAAAATATTAAAATGAAGCAGTGGCAGCAAAGTATCCTGAATAACGAATCTTTAAAGCTTGTGGGGACACACTTAGGGAGCTGGTGGTTTGCTGAAATGAATGTTTGTGACACTGGGAACAAGGCACTTGCCACTTGTGATAGCTCATTTTAGTTCACTCCCCAAAATCCTCTCTCCACTCATCCCACAGTGCATGTTCTGCTGCTGACATCCCAGGCAGAGCAGCATTCCAATGGACCCAGGAGTGGGGAGAAGTTTGCAGCAGTGGATTCACAGGTGCTGTGGATTTAGGACATGGAATAAATGGCCTGCTGCTTCTCCAGTCTGCACTCACAGGTGACTTTGGCACTTTGCAGAGCAGCAGTGAGGCCTTGGGGTTCAGCTGGAGAATTATGGAGTGCTGGCTCCTTTCCAAAACCATTTTGTGTTGCTTTTTTTCTGCTGCCTGCTTTGCTGGAATTGCAGGGGTTATTACAGGAACAGCTCTTGATTAAAGCAGGCAGGGACAGTGTCCCACCAGGAATCTGCTTTCAGCTTGTCCACACCAGCTCCTCTTTCTTAAAAGAAGAAAAATGAACTCAAAAAACTGTCTAATTAGCCCTTAGCATAATTCAGATAAAAATATGTTCTAGAAGACTGGTTTAATATGATTTTATTTGATCTCGGGCTCCATCTGTTATGTAATATTTCCCAAGTTTCAGTGTCTTTTGTTAACATCAGTAGAACTCCACTGTGCTAAATTCTGATGTTTGTTGTGTCTTTGGTCTCAGTCTGATGTAACTCAGTGGGAATGATTGCCTCCCTCTTGAGGCACTTTGGGATGAAGCAAAGGGATCATTCTCCCTTTTTTGTTCTAAATAGAGACCATATCAGTATAATTTTTTGCAAATTCTCTCTTCTGAATATACACAGAGAAGAAATTCCTTCAGGAAAAGAACTTGATGAATAGTTCCTGTGAGGCTATGTTGAAATTAAAAATAATGCCAAATGCAGGGATTAGAGCCACATAACTTGCTTTATTTTTTTTTTTAATGTTTTGTTTCTACCACTGTTTTCCTTGTACCAGCTAATGATAATAAATGGGCTGCCAGTAGCAATCCCACCACCTGTTGAGTTTCATTTCTCAAACCCTCCCACCAACAGCATGAACAGATCCACACAGCCACAGCAAGCAGCTGGGGGAAGGAAAGGAAGAAAGGGAAGCAAAGCTGCCTGGCCTGTGTGCAGCCCTGCTGTGACTGAAACCAGCAGTGCAGCAGCACCAGGGAGTTCTGCACCTCATCCAACCACACACCCAGACTAGTCAGACAAGAACTGACCTTGAAATGCAACTTAGTTGAACACTTCTGAGCAGAGCAGGTATGTGGGATGGCACTCAGCTGTTTGATGGCAGCATTTCATTCCAAACATCAGCATTTCCCTGCAAGCCTTCAGAAAAGCAGAGAACCCACTTCACCAAAGCATCACTGTTCACCAGGCTGCTGAAGCTGGGCTTTACATGTCACCCAGGAATAATGGTCTCTGTTCTCAGAATGGAAAATGCCCATCTGGAGTATTTAGCTATTAAAAGGAGGAACTGTTATTTTTGTCTGAAGCCAGCTTACTACAATTTGGTTTATTTTTAAATGGAAGGTGCATTTCGTTCACAGGAATTTCTGATCATTGCTTTTCTAGGACAGATGATTAAGGGCCAAAACCCACAAATATGTATAAGTTCACTTTCCTCTATCTGTATATAAAAATCCACTCTCTAAGATGGTGCACTATATATAGCTTATGGAAAAAAAGAGACAAAAGTAAGTGGAACAAACGGAAGCAATGATAAATATCACTGTGGCATTACTATAGCAATAAAGGTTACATGTTCAAGTCCTAAATACTGCCTTTAATGAGTTCACCTTGAGAAGTACAGTACTTTCTTTTCTGTTTCCCTCTAAAGGATAAAAAGCCTGCATTTGTACATAAAATTTTATATAAATGCATAGTTCCAAAGCTGTACACTGTTATATTTCCAAGCAGTCAAGATTTTTTTTAGAGAAATCAGTCAAAAATCCAATTTCTTTTGTTATTTTCAAATGGCACATGAAGAGCTGCAGCTTTATTATTGCTGCTCTGATATGAGACTGTTTTAAGGTCAGAATATGAACATATTGGAGAGATACTGTAGGCATTGGGAGACTCCCCATCATGGTGAGTGTCTGGATCTGATCACAGTGCAATCATCTTTTTTTGTAAGTCAATGTCTTCATCCAAAACCTGCTGCCATTTCCCTATCAAGACAATGAACCAAAATGAACAAATAATCTGCTTTTAGGGTAGGTTTAGATGGGATATTGGGCAGGAATTGTTCCCTGTGAGGGTGGCAGGCCCTGGCACAGGGTGCCCAGAGAAGCTGTGGCTGCCCCTGGATCCCTGGCAGTGCCCAGGGCCAGGTTGACGTTGGGGTTCCCTGGGGTGGTGGAAGGTGTCCCTGCCCATGGCAGGGGGGTAGAAGTGGATGATCTTTAGGGTCCCTTCTTTTTGGTTCTTTGACTTGAACCTTTTCAGTTTCTGGCAACATCCAGTTCTCATCAATGCTGGGAAAAGTTGTTTGGTATTGAGGACTTCATTAAGGTCTGCAGGATTTGGAAGGGAAGGAGTGAGAGGTTGTTATTATGTAGCACTTAATTCAGAGCCCAATAAAGAATTCAGGAGTAAAAATATTCACCTGAGGGAACACAGACAGTGATTAAACTTAAGCAGAACTTTCCTGAGAAGTTAATAGATAATACAGGGATTAAACCCAGAGGATCACTGCTGTGGCTCAGCAATGTGACTCGTACTTATTAAGGAAAAGCAGAACCAAACTGCAGTTCCATTTCTTGAACTCAGCTGCTTCTTCTGGGATTTGTTCCATCACATGGATGAGATTCAGGGCCCAATAAAAGATCCTGGAATTAAGGATTTGTGCTTCAGGTAGAGTTCTCTTCAAAGCCCTAAACCTGACACTGAGTTTCAAAACAGGAGTGAATTCTGTCCTTCTGATTGATACTGGCCTCTGTAAATGTCTGACCACTGGGAAGGGAGGACATCTATGGCCTCTGTGTGGAAAAAGCTGAAAGTTCCAACTTGGTTAGAACTGGATGACTGATATTGAATGGTTCCAAGCTGCCTATTAACTGTGAAAGCCATCTGTTCTTTGATATACTTTAAACAGAGAGCTAATTAAAGTTCTAAAGGAGAGTGATTCTCACAGAAGCTTTGTTTGCTTTAAAAAAGCCCTTTAATAGCCTGGGCTTTTGTAATTCCTGTTTTTTCATCCCTTCCTGTTTGCTTACATCCTTTAAGACACAGATTCAAGTGGCCTGGAAGTTGTTTTGAAAACTGTAAGACAATCTTTCATACTTCTGAATGAGGTATGCACTGATAAGTATCACTAAGCACTGATAAATGAGGGAAGAAGGAAACAAGAATTAATTCCCTTCCAATCTACATATTGATTGTTTTATGCTGTACCTTTTTGCATTGGCAGCTTGCAATACAAATACTTTTTAGTGCAGTAGCTGGACAAAAGTTAGAATTAATTTATACCAAATATAGCACTAATCATAGAAACAGTGCAGCCCTGAATAAATAACAAAGAGTAAAATTCCAACACATTCTTTCTGGAATGGAAACCACTCTTTTTTTTTTTTTTTTGCATGTAACTGGGTTTTATTGCATTCTTCCATCCCTGGGTACACCACTGCCTTCTAACTTTTGCCCAGCTACTGAACTAAAAGGAACAAGACAGGAAAACCTCACAGACTGTGAAAAGAGAAATAATTATGAGAATCCTGAAGGCTGGTGAAGCATCAGCTCACTGTGGTAGAGCCCAGGAATAGTCAGCTGGAGCAAGAAAAAGAAAAGAGGAAAAAAAACTTTTTGAAAGAGGAAAAACTCTGCTCATTTCAGCCTTCTGCAGCCACTGACTTTTCACAGCTGAGGATGACCCAGAATTAGGGGCAGCTTGTGTAAAAGTGGTTTGTCTCCTAGATTCCAGCTTTTTCTGTTGCCATGGCAGTATTTTACTTTTTCCCCCCCCTTACTGGGAGGCTGTGAATATTACTTTAGGATTTTATGGAGTGATGCTCCCTTTACAGCAGCAGCAGCTCTGAACTACCTGGTTGGGTAAGATAGAGAAATGGGATCATCAATTTTCAGTTTTCTGTGACAGCAATTTCTTTGAAGTCAAACAGTTCCTAAAAGCTGATGTTATCTTTCTGAGTGTCCTCGGAGCTTTAGAGGCCACTTCTGTGATCAAAAACATTTTCTTCAACTCGTTTTATCTTTTGCTGAGCTAGTGTTGGCCTCCTCTTCTGGGTTGGAAATTCCAGAGTGGAAGTTGCTTGGTATTCATGGCATGGATGAGCTTAAATTATTAAAACTTATTTCATTATCTAACTTTGAAGAAGCACTTCCATATTCTTGTGTCACTTTTCTTCCAAAATAATCAGAAATGAGCATTTCGAGCTCCACAGAAATCATTTGACACACCCTGTCAAACTCTACTAACTCTGTGTCAGGTTTTTAGAAGCCATCCTGTGCTATCACACCAGCTTCAAATTCACTTTAGTGACCTTCTGCACAAGAAAGAAACTCAGAATTTTCTTTCAGCTGCTCAGAACTTCAAGGTTTTAATTACTCCTGCAGTACCTGTCACTGAACTCAGTGACCCCATCAGGAATGTTCTCAAGCCTTTTGGGCCTGCAAAAACATGCAAATAGGAAATCTTAATGGGCTAAAAAGGATCCCTTGAAAGGTCTCATGTAATAATAATTTTAAGTATTGTTTTTCAATTCCTTTAGTATCAAAAAAGATTTGGGTGGCAATCCACCCAGAGGGTTTGATGAACATCAGGACAGGCTGTTGTCTCCTAGGCACTTTCTGACACAGTAAACAAAAAATAATGAGCTGTAATTAAAAATCACATTGTTTAGTATGTATTACTTGGCAGAGGTAATTTTTGCTTTCAAATTAAAACATGGTTCTGTTCTGGAAAGTCACTCTGAGAGTGGCACTGGGAAATGGCACATTTATTTGTCACGTTAGTCTTCCCAGGTGAGTTTGCTCAGTTCATAAGCAAATAAACCCCAAACATTTCTTCTGCCTTATTGCTTGCCCTGTAAATGACATTTTGAAAGGGAATTTCAGCCATGTCCTTCACTGCTTATGATTCATCATCACTGAGCATGATAAAGCCCAGAGAGATCAGAGCTGAGATAAAAAATGCAAATGAAAGATACCTGTTGTAACCCTGAATTAAAGGTACATCAGTGATTTGGAATACAGATTTCTACATTGCCTCCAATTACTTTTCCATCTGGTGTTTGGAAGCTAATTCTGAAAGTGTTTATACATCGACTTAATCCTCATGCTGAAAAAAAATTCAGTGTCAGCAAGTGGAAGCCCCATCTAGTCTGATTATGCCAACTTTTTCATTTTCCACTGACTGTAAATTTTAGCTGTAGAACTGATGTTGTGGAGGGGAAAATAAGAAAGAAAAAAAAAAAAGAAAAACAGAGCTTTCCTGCACTGCTGGAAGTGCTGCTGTGCCTCAGTGTCCTGCAAGGCAAAGGGGGAGAAGGAAGGAGCTGGAAATGAAGAAATAAACGCCTGGTTTGTAAAAAATCCCTGAGTCTGGTTACAACAACCTGTGTGTCTGTTTTGTGAATGATTACCCTGCAGCACAAGTCTGCCTGTTGGGTGTGGGCATGTTCTGCTGATGGCTCTGGGGAAAGCACCTATTTCTGGACATAAATCAGATTTTTCTTTGAGTTCTGTCCCAACCAGGTTTTATTTGTGTAGTGAAATGTCACACTCCATTTTGCAGGGAGCACGTGTACCTCTTTAAAATTTCCATTTTTTCCTTCTCTGAAACAGGAAAGCAAAGCAACCCCTTGGAATGGCAGCAGAGTGCTTGGGGAAGAGCTGGAGATATCTGCGAGGCATCATCTGTTCACTGGCAATGGAAATAGGAAAAGAGCATGAGGAAAAGCAACTCTTCAGTCATATTTCCTAATCTGGAGGGACAAGTGGGTGTGGGAAGTAATGACAGCCTGTAATAGCCTTAGCTGGCCATCTGGTAGGGCTTTATTTGCTCTGTAAAATAGAGTGAATTTAATACTCAATTTAGAAAAAAAAAAAAAGTGCTGTCTGAAAATTCAGTCAGCAAAACAGACTTCCAGGAAGAGACAGAATTTCTCTCACCCCAAAAACATTTGTGGACATGGAGGTTCTGTAAATACATATATTTATGCATATATATATATATATATATATATATTCATTTTTTTTTTTTACATGGATACACACATATATATGTAAATTCTTCAGAAAACTATCAAAGACCTCTAGAGTATGCTTGGTTAGGTTGTTTGGCTCTAGTGGGTTAAAGGACTAGTCACAGAAAAATAGGAAGAGTTTGAATTTTACTCACTGAATAAATTGAAAGACATCGGCCGGAGCTTAAACACAGACTTCAGTCAACAGCTTTAAAATAACACTTGAAGAGCTGTGAAATCAAACATTCAAAGTTTCAGAGATGGTGAAGCAGCAAAATTGGCATTTCTAACGCAGTCAAAATTGGTTCATCTGCAACTTTGGATGTGTTTTCTGGAAGGCTGAGTTGCAGGAGGTTCATTCCTTCAGCAATACTTACTGAGGTCTCCACTAACCTGCAGCTGTGTCATTTCAGCTCCAAAGCTGGAATTAACTTCTTTAGGGAATCTCCATGGAGCTGCTGTCACTGGGAAGTGAAATATCCTGTTGTGACCCTGTGGTTTGTTGAGCAGAGCAACTACCCAAGGCCTGCCAGCTCTCTCATTGTATTTCATGATGCAATCTTTGAGCCAGGACTGGAAAACAGATCCTGGTGTGTCAGGGTGAGGACAGGTCAGTGAGACAGTTAATTCATAATTGCAGAATGATTTGGGTTGGAAAGGACCCTAAAGATCATCTCATTCCAAGCCCCTGCTGTGGGTACAGATCAGTCTCATCCTCAAAGCTTGAGGAAAACCTCTGGTAGCAGTCACATTTATAAAGATGAAACATTCAAAAAAACCCGTCCCAGAGATTAAGGCAGTGCTCAGGTTTCATAGAAATTCAGTATTTACTGTCCTGATTGCAAAGCTAACCTCTGACTGTAGGGAATTTATTATTTGAAAGAAAAAAAATCCTCATACGAAAAGCAGGCATAGCACAATTTCCACATGCACTGCAAATCACCTTGGCATGGTGGCTGAACTAAAATATTAACTCGAGCTCAGTGAGAATCCTGGGTGTTGACCTGACATTAGCTTGAGGTACTGACTGCCTCCAGAAATATAAAATACTCAAGGATATAGAGACAGGATTCATTTAGCCTGCAGGAAGCACACACATTCCTTAATTCAAGTTCTCATATCTCGGTGTAAATACTTTGCCCAAATATTTTCTCATTGTACTTGGGATTTTAAACCCATTTTTGTCAGTTAGTGCTAGAAATTCAAGCAACTTTTTATTTACTACTGTATTGCCTAAATAGTTTTCTTTATCCAAATGGAAAAGGACTAGAAAAAACATTTCTGTTTGATCTCCTTTGTATAAAAGCCATCAGATCTCCAGTCCAAATGCAGAAAAATTACTTACAAATTTAGTTTTTGTATCAAATGAGTTCTCAGTGTGTGCACAAAGAGCATCCAAGTTGTTTAATAGGAGATACAATTTTCAAGACATTTTTTAATCATTTAAAACATCAATGCTAATGTTGGTCCTTATTTTTTGCTCTGGTAACATGGGTATTATACTAGAATCCATCTTTCTGCTCATTAACACTCCAAGAAAGTAAATAAAAACATGCATCAAGCAACAAATGTGCCTTCTAAGTTTTGATGTTTATGGCACAGAACCTCATAAACTCAGCCTTAAAGTGTTTTGTCAGTGTTAGACACTATAAAGATTTGGTTTTTATACTTTATTTCACAGCCTATCATTTGCCCATTACAAGCTTGGTTTTACTGAATTCCCACTGCATTTCATTTCTTTTTGAAAACATTTTCTTATGTACTCATCTGAAATGTCTTTATGTCTGCATGCTGGGAACATCCCTACCTCAGCTCTCTTTGATGATGTTCTCTCTGTTTAATTTGGGTGCTTTTCATATTTGGTGCACTAATTGGCTTTTCACAGTCTGGCTTTTCATCTCTGCATGATAGATCTCAGTGCATTAAACCCATTTTTACCTTTGTTTCCTCTCCCATTCTCCAGCTTTTTTCTTCCCCCCTTTTATTAGTTCTGCACCATTGTCTTTTCTGTCAGCAATGTGTAATCACATAGATCAAAATTGCTTCAAATTAACTTTTTGCCCAACTCTTTCCTTACTCTGTGAAAGTTTATTTAAGGCAGACTGACTGAAGCAATGGGATAAAATCTGGAGTCTGGACAGGACATGTGGAGTCAACCAATAAATATATATCTTTTAAAAACTATTTGTGCCAAGTAAAAACAGACTTGCTGCATGACATTTGCTTGTAAAGGGAGAATTCCCTTGCCTCTGTTTGGCTCTGCACATCAAATGTCTTATTTGAAATAAAAGCTTTAAAAAAAAAACCAAAACCACACCCTAAAATATTTAGTCCTTCACCCAAAAAGGGATAAATTCCCAAAACTTGATCACATTTACATTAACCTTTTATCAGCATTAAGGTTGTTATGTGCTAAGGGAAAATGTCATATATAAGTTCAGGGAAGTGAAACGATGGAAAACTGAAATAAATTGTTCCACCCATCCCCAAAGGGGTGTCAATGGAGTGTCACCCATTCCCTGAGGGATGTCAAAACCAAACAACTTCAACATTTTTCCTCACTTTTAAAAATTGTTCTGACTTATGATGGTGGCTGAGGGCAAAGCAGGGACTCATTAGGGATTGTGGATGGGACAGGAAAGAGGGAAAGGAAATCCCCTTGTCCAGAGCTCACTGTTCCTTACTTGGGAATTTAGTTCTGAGACAATGCAGCAATGAAATCAATTCAGTCACGTACCATGGCAAAATTACCTATATGCTCATAAAATGAGACACTGGTGGAAATGAAATGTTCACAATCCTATGGCTGAACTGGAATATATTTAATCTCTCAATATGAATGCTTATTTCTGTCCAATGCCTTACTCTGTTTTTTTCAGCCTGCTAAAATTATTTCCAATACAAGCAGCAGAGCCTGGATTTTACAGGGGAAGAAGACTTGGCAGCCTGTATCTGTTTCCTTATAAAACACTTTGTGAAGTGCATAGAGTGAATTAATTAGGAAATAGGATAGAGAAATACAAAGCTTTGCTCTTTATTAGGCTTCCTAGACTAATTAATATTGCTAGATACCGTATCAAGTTTGGTGGTTAAATGGCCAAATCCAGCTGGGACTGGGAAAAAAGCAAAGCAACAGAGCCTAAATCACCCTAGTGGAGTGAGGAGCCTGCTGCACTGAAATGGAAGAACTGCAGTGTTGGGTCATGGCATTGAATTTAATGTGTGAATATCCATATCACAGCTCTGGAAATGTTCCTCATGCCCTGGGCAGAGGAAGAGCCAAATGCAGGCTCTGGACATGGCACCAGCCCTTCCTCCACGCTCCTGCTTCTTTTTCAGCACCAGCCTGGAAGTTTCATTTGTAGATTAGAAAACAAATATAGGCAGCAGAAAGAAAAATTATTTGCAAAGTGGAGAGGATTGGTTTTATACCTCATTTGAAAACCTTGGAAGCCTGTGGAGAAAGAACAAAGAGCTTATTGCTGGCCTGTGAAACGTCTGGAGAAATGATGAAAAATGATGAAAAATGAGGAAAAGTGATGAAAACTGATGAAAACTGATGAAAAATGATGCTCAGAGGGCTGAGGCACCTCTCCTGTGAGCAGAGGCTGGGGATGTTCACCTGGAGAAGTCTCCAGGCAGAGAGAGACCCTCCCAGTGCCTAAAGGGGCTCCAGGAGACCTGGAGAGGGACTTGGGACAAGGACATGGAGTGATGGGACAAAGGGGGAGTGAGTTCAGACTGGAGGAGGGCAGATTTAGATTGGGTATTGGGAAGGAATTGTTCCCTGGGAGGGTGGGCAGGCCCTGGCACAGGGTGCCCAGAGAAGCTGTGGCTGCCCCTGGATCCCTGGCAGTGTCCAAGGCCAGGTTGGGCTTGGAGCAGCCTGGGGCAGTGGAAGGTGTCCCTGCCCATGGCAGGGGATGGAATGAGATGGGCTTTAAGTTTCCTTACCACCCAAACCATTCTGTGATGATGATTCTGTTATTTATTGCCTGAAAAGTTGGTAATGAGTTTGTACCTTTAGTGGGTAGCAATAACAGAGAAAGTGACCAAGATCCAGAGGAGTTTAGGCAGTGAGTCTTTTCAATATTCATTTTAATGAGACAAGGACGAAGCAGAAATGGAATCATTACAACACTTTTTGACAGCGGAAAGCCACTGAACTTGTGGCAGGAGATGGTCCCTTTAGGTCCCTTCCAACCCATTCCATGTTTCTGTGATCTTTCTCAGGTACCCTCACAGCTTCTCCACACCAAGCACTGCCCTCAGCCCCCTGCATGGACCCTTCTTTCCCAAACCTGCATCCTCCTGGTCCCAAATCCTACCTGACCCCCTCCCCAGAGCACTATTCAGAGCACTTCTGCTGCTTTCAGGTGCTGGTGGCCACCACATCCTGGGAAAAGATTTTAAGTTTAGCTGCTGTTCCTGAGAACAGAGTTTGCTGGGAAGCTCTGGAGCTTTGTGTGTCAGTAATTAAACCCCAGCAATCCTCAGGCTGAGTGCCACCACCAGTGGAGCTGCTCACTTAGCTCTGGCTGGTTCCACAGGGTGCAGCCTCCAGGCTGCTCTTTTAGCAGGGCTGAAATGGGATTAGAGACAACTTTCCCCACTGGAGTAAACAGAAATGACAGCCTGAATAATATGTAGCTTTCAAAGCTACAGAGGTGGTTCAGCAGACAGAAGTTTTGCCCTGTTTGTGTCTCAAGTCAGAATATTTTCCACTTAAATTAAAATAACTGCTGATTTATGCAATCAAGGCAAAAGTTGGAACAAGTTACATGGTCTTTTAAGGTAATCACTTAAAAATACCTAACATAAGTGGAACTGCTTGCTTAAAATAGCCAAAAAAACCCATTTATTCAGAAAAATAACTCCTTCAGCTATAACCATCAGTATTCAAGCTGTGCTTTCCATCATCATCCATTTGTTCAAAATGCAAAATGAGTTATGAAACACTTTTAGGAGTGTTTTTTTCCACAACATTTATTTGGTTTTCTGTTATTTATTTATGACAGCACAGGAAACAATTATTGTTGGAGATTCTTGGACACCTTTGCCCCTTTCATTCTTTGGTATTTTATTCCAATACTGGAAGCAAAGGGATCTGAATGACAAATATAAGCATTCAAAATGAGTTGGGAAACTTGTCTTTAATGCTTGGATTTTGCCAGGCACTGTGCCCAGCCAAGAAACCACTCAACATATCCCTGTCTGAAAGTGTCATAATTTTACACTGGGAAACATCTGTGTGCCAAATGTATTACCAAATAATTGAAACACAAAACTGCCAGAATTTTCTTTTCAATAATGACAAGAAATTAGGTAATTGATAAATATGAATTCTGAAAAAAGCCCTCGGGTCTCTTACTCACATTATATGAACAAGGTCACAGTGTTACAGGGTTACAGTGATGATCTTGTAAGCTTGGATTTCAAACTGAAATAAGTAAAAAAAATTCAAACAAACTTTCTGGATGTCCAGGCTGATGGTTTTGTGGGTTTTTTTGGTTTTTTTGTTCGTTTGTTTGTTTTTTTTAATATGTTATTCTAATGAATTTTTTACAGAAAATTTATTTTCACAGGTTATCTCACATAAAGTAGTTTTAATTACTTTTCTTCTGCTTTTCAACAAAATTGTTAAAAGTTATTCCCAAACAAGACAAAAATTATAAATCTGTTTAATGCCAAAAAGTCCAGCTCAAAAAGTAATTTTCTGTTCCAAGAAGCAGGAAATGGGATCCACTTTGATTCACTGAATAAAAAGGCAGAGCCTGCTGGAAGACTTCAGCTTTTTTATTGTTTTATTCCATTACTTTTGAAGCAGAAGTGCTTCAAAAGCCATAATGAACCTTTTAACTCTGAATAATTTCACCCAAGTGCTGTTTGCTTCAGAACAAGCTCTGCCCTCTCTTGCACCTTGGTGAGGGTTCTCTGGGCTTGCAGGGAAATTGTTCCCAATAATTCCAATTCCCAGTGACTGACTCTTGGAGAGGCTCACGGCTGATAGTGTGGCAGAAGAAATTGAAACCTAAATACCACCTTTGTTAGAAGTTTTGATTCAAGAGAGCACCATCCATTTTATGCCTGCTTCATTCTTTAACAGACTTTTGTGTGGTTGTCAAAACCAAATTAAAGGCCCAGTGTGTCTGCCATGCCAAATACAGAAATTCTTTTGAAACTTGCTTTTCCAATAATGATGCTATCCTTTCTCTTTTTTTTTTTTTTAGGAAATGGCTGTTTTAGAAGGCAATGATGTGTGTTAGCAACAACTTTGTGAATAGTTATTATTTCAAGCAACAGTCCTCCTATTTATTGGTCAAAATAGAGAAAAAACATTAGAAGTCCATGAAGAGAAAAAGTGGTGCTGCTGCCTCAGTGCAGTGCAGTCACCCTTCAGTTCATGCCACCACAAGGGTGGCACTGGGGCTGTGCAGCCACTGCTGTCACAAAAAACCAGCTTAGAAATCATCCCTTCCCTCCCAGTGCTGCCCATTCCTCCCCTGTTAGAAGATCACAGAATGGTCTGTGTGGGAAGGGACCACAAAGTTCTGGCTCGGTGCCATGAGGTTGATAAGAAAAATCTCATTCTAGGCCCTTTTCTTTGGGTGTAGCAAACACTGGTCTTTTAATGAGCTGCTCATCCTTAGGCTGCACTTCTTAATTTGGTGTGCTCATGGTTTGAGGATATTGCTCATCCCAGTGCAGCTTCCCACAGTGCTCAGCACCAGCAAGCCGAGAGAAAATTCAGATGTTATTTTCACATTGTGCACAGAAATAAGATAATTGTGTAACACCTCATGGTAGTGGGTGAAAGGAGGAACCTGATACACCTGGCTTGCTCTTTTGCTGGAGCTTTTGAGAAGCTGCTGGCTGTTTTTTTGCTGTGTTTTCTGTGTGGCTGCTGCACCAAGGAACAGTAGGATCGATATCAATCTCTGCAGCCCCATGTGGTTCCAGGGGCTCACAAGTGCAGCTGGTTCAGCACTGGAAGAAGAAGAGATCAAAGTGAGCTCAGTGCTGCTGTGGCTCCTGGGATGCTGCACTGGGGGTGTAGAAGGAGGCTGAGACAAGCTTGGAAATGAGTGAATGGGGTCTGACATTTTGCCACAATGAATAAATATGATTAAGGATTGAAAAAAAAAAAAGATGGAAGAGGAAAAGGATGTCTAATGCTGATGAAATCAGTCTAATATAATGCAAACAGTGTTGTTGGGATGTGCTTTGGCTGGGGCTCAGTGATATATTCCATGTTTGTGGTGAAAATGGGGTGGCTCTGAGGGAACTGGGAAGGATTCTGTGCTCTGCAGTGGCAGATTTGACATAAACTGGCTCCTCTGCACCATGGAGCACTGCAAGACAAATCTGCCTGGTCTGGTACAGCTGCAACAATGCTTACAGCCCTTTTGAACTAGTATTTTTTCTATTTCTGAAGAATTGCTTCCATCTCTGCTCACCTTTCCTTAGTTTGGCATACAAATACCCCAACTGACCCCAAACAAAACTACAGTTGTGATTTCTGGAGCCTAAACTACTTATAAATTGATGGTGAAGAGTAATGGTGCTGTAATCACCCTGTTTAAGTGTCTGTGGCTGTGATGCTGTGTGATTATATCTGTAGAAAGTAAAAGATAAAAGTAACTTATCAGAATTCCCACAAGTTGGATCCTGTTCTTCTGGAATTCTTGGAAATTTTGCCTCTGATTCAGCCTTCCTGAATTCCTGATTCAGCCTTCAGCCCTGATTGTGGCTTTCAGGGGTGTTCTTTTGGTTGTTCTGGTTTTGTACAGAAGTCTGAATAGTGATCCATGTATTTATTTTCTCCAGTCACCTGTGTGTATTTAGGCATATTTCATAGTGTTGAAATAAAACTAGCCTTGCTAGTATTTAGGTCTCAGTGTATTTCCTCAAAAAGGCCCATAAAAACAGTGAGTAAATCCAAACTCTGAATTAGATTTGAGTGCAAAAATATTAGATTAGAAGTATCTTTTTCAGGCAGCCCCACCAAGGGTTGGGAGAGTTTTCTTCATTTAATTCAATGAGGAAAAACAAACCACAGCCTGCAAACATCCTTTTTCCTACCCAAATGGCTCTTCTGCCTCTGCAAGGTAATGTGCTTGTGGTTTTAGGGAGAATTAAACCTGGAATTATTCAAACATAGGAGAATACCCAAACATTTCACTGTGGTCTCTTATATTGAGAAACAGATCTAATTATTTTTACTTACAGATGTTCTTCCTCCCACGGGAGGCATTGCAAGGAAAATTGTGCAATTAGTTGATTCTTTAATTCTCACACCTATCCACTATTAAAAGACTTTTTATTAAATGCTTTTGAGATCCTTTTAGTAATGTTATCTCAATTCTTGTAGCTTACCAGTGAAGAACATGAGGCAATTCCCAATAAAATTCTGGTTTTCCTCAAGCTGTATCAATATGAAAAGAATTTAATAAGGGACTTGTCTTGGGATGTTTGCTGTAATGAACAAGTTTAGTTTCATTAAGAGGAAATTAAAATTTAATGGCAGAATACATGACCTAAATTCTTTAGAGAATATGTAGTGATACACTTCTGTGAAGGCAACTTGACTGCATCTAGTCCTGGATTTTATGGCAACTGACTGATAATTAATTGTCCACAATTAATTGTACTTTAGGATTGGATAGTTATTGGTAAACACATTTCTGGAGGTTTGAAACTAAATTTTTCAGAGGAATATCACCCTCTATGAGAGTGCCAACTGTCCAAGTAAGAAACAAACAGGCCAGTTTGGACACTGCTTCAGGCAGGGTTTGGTGGTAGAAGCTGGGGTGCAGTTTGAAATGATCAAATGTTCACAGACAGATTCCTCAATTCCCTGCAGAGTCTGGTGAATTTGCTGAACTTGGTTTAGTCCCTGGAAAACAGCAGTGAGAGGAGCTGCTTATGTAAGTAAGATTAGCATCTGTGCTTATGTTAGTTAGGAAAAATTAGGAAGGTTATCAATGCTTCAAATCACTGACTGAAATTAAAAAGAAAAAAGAAAAAAAAAGCCCATAATGGCACATCCATGCTGTGGTGTAATTATGTGCATCACCCTTTCTCTGATTAAATGCAATTCAAGCTTCTGTTAAAAAGAACTAAAAAAAAAATCATACAACAATTACAAACCACCCTAAAAACTCTACACCTGCTTCTGGTTTATCAACTACTCCAACCACAATCCTGCAGACCTTTGGGGCAAACAGCAGCCCCAAATATGCAATATCCTCATGCTTTATTTGGGGTACTGGTAATTGCAGCATTAAATCCACAGGTATTAGATGGGTTTCAAGGCTTCTGCAGCTTTGTGATCTCACTGTGCTTCTGGAAATGGGAGCAGCAGGTTCAGGCCTCCTTCAGGGTTCTGTGTCCTCTGTATCTACAGACCTTTTGTGATAAGGGATGATGGGGTGGCAGTTTTCTGCAGACCTTGCTTTGTGCCCAGATTTTCTGTATTAGAATCCTTCCTCATGTGGAGAAATCTGTATCACCTCGTTTCTCTACAGCAAACACAGAGATCAGAAATTTAAGCTCTTGTTCAGTGGGTGGTGTGTTTTTGGTGTTTAAGTTAATAGCCTTGCATTTTTATATCAATATACTTGGTATAATTATTATTTTGTAGTCTTTCAAGTTGCCACTAAATTGAGGAATGACAGTTTTCCGAACACGGGACAAATCTACTTTATCTCTTCAATTAATTAACAGGAGACTGTATAAACACTGGAAATAATTTAATAAAGGAGAGGCTCCAGATGGCTGAAGGTAGACTCAGGCATTCAGAGCATTCCACATCCTAATTGCAGTACCATGCACAGCCATACTGTCCTGATGCTTTGGGGAATTTACAGATGAGCTGCACTGCAATCTGCTGGGAGGCAGAATAGTCACAGGGCTCTATTGTCACAGAAAAAAGCATCATGTCTATTGAAGAAAACTAATTGCTGACAGTGTTTGAGCTGGCTTCGGTGCACGATGCATTTGTTCTGCCCTGTGGATTCTTGTTTCAAAAAATAAAGTACACACGTGCAAATGCAAACATATTGCTCCAATCTCCATGGCATTTCTGTACAATTTCCCTCCAATGACTCCAGGCTCCCTTTGTCTGTACAGGTGTTTAGTTGGCAGAGGGATTTTTCCAAAGGTTCTCTTTCAATGCAGCCTCTCTGGTGAGAGACCCTGCATTGCACAGCCCAGGTCCTGGATAACAAACTGATGTGAGAGGCTTTAAATGATGTACTTCAGCACATCCTTCTCTCTTTTCAGGAGGCAGCAAGAGAACAGAGTGGTCCACTTTCTCCTTGGGGGTGTTCTGGGATGCTGCTCTCACCTGAGAGCAAAGAAAGAGCTGTAATTCAGGACTGTGACCCAGAAACACCTGCAAAAGAGAAGGGAATCCCCCAAACATCTGTGTTTCTGAGCTCCAGTGGTCACTGCAGCATGGTTGTGTTCACAGTGCTTTTCTCCTTCTTTTGTCCTTCTCCTGCTTAGGAAAATCCAGCAGGCAGTGTCAATGTGACCTTCCAGATTTCAAATACCCACTCCTAACTGACTTAAAACAAAGCCAAATTACAGCCTGGCTGCAGAGGGCTCACCTGTGTATTTAAAATGAGGGGGGTTTATACAACAAATTAGTTTCCAGAATTAATTAAGGCACCCCCATCCAGAGATATGCAGAGCTGCTGATAACTTGATATTAGCAATGTATTCTTGGTAAGTCACTTTCAGGTGTAGAAAAGTTTGTCCTGCAGTTCAATGGCTTCTCCAGGAAGCAAGGGGATCTGTACCTTCTGTGAGATGCTTTTGGGGCTGTGGTTTAATTTTTTTTCCCCTGTGAACCCTCATTATTCATTCCCTGCCCAGTCAAAATCCATTTATCAATTTTTCAATGTCATTCTTGGAGCAGGGGAGAGTTCCTGCTGAAGAAGGGGCACCTCGTGTGTCACAAGAACTGGAAGGTCACCAGTCTTGGAAGGGTTGTGAATGGGCATTGAGGTTGTATGAGGGAATTCAGCAGCCAGACAAAGAGAAAATGTGTTTGTAGTGATTAAGTAGCTGTGCCTGCTGTTGGGTTTTGCTGATGAAATGTGCTCCTCTGATTTGATTGCCTTGGCTTGGGCACCCAAGGAAATCATGGTTGCCACTGGGATACCTTTGTCAGTGTGGACAAAGACTGAATACACAATTTATATCTGAAATAGAAGCAGTTGTGCATGGATTGATGGAAAATGGAGCACAGGGAGTGCCTCCAGGGATCTGCAGTCACGCCTGGGCACAGGAGAATAAATTTGGGCCCAACAGGGCTGTGAAAGGGTGACAGCATTCCAAGCTGGGAGACCACAGGTGTGAGATGACCAGAGGTGTCAGGGGTGTCTCCAGCTCAGTGAGTTAAAATCATAAAATCATTAAAAAATCATAAAATCATGAAAACCCTTTGGCTTAAAGGGACCTTCAAAGGTCACGTCATCCAGCCCCCCTGCAACGAGCATCCTCAACAGGTTCCTCATGGTCCTGTCTGACCTGACCTGGGACTCTTCCAGGGCATCCACCCCCTCTCTGGGCATGCTGTGCCAGAGGTTCATGAAGTAATCCTGACAGACTAACAGTTTATACCTTCTCCTCTAAGTAAAATAAAGCAAAAATTGCAACAAGAAGTTTAGACTTTGGAGAAATGATTTCTTTGCAATATTAATGTAGAGGCCGGGTAATGTACCAGGGGAGCACTGCCAACACAAATTTGGACAAAAAAATGAGTGTGGATTATGGGACTAAAACTATTCAACCTCCTCTTGGAACCTGCTGTAATCCATCAGACCTCTGGGAAATTCAAATGTATAAGCAACTCCTGGAACAAAACAATCCCTATTGCTTTCCTATTTTAAAATTTCATGTGCCTAGTCATTGAGGGGAAAAAAACAAAAGATCTGAAAATGGTTACAGATTTATCCACTGCCTTATTTAGGCAGCTCACATCTGGGATGCAAGCATTTCAGTGCTGAAAATTGATTTCTGGACAAAACGGGGATCAAAGAGGTAAAAATTGGAACTCAAACCATGTTTTCATCATCAGCCAGACTTCAGACAGCTGCATGGTGGGAAGGCTTAGCAGCAGGCTGAGCTGTGGCTTGATGATATGATAAAACCTGGCTTTTCAATCAGTGATGGAGGATCAGAAATGCTGTGACTGCCTGACACAAAGCCCTGATCAGAGAAAACTTGCTTGCAAGGTTGAACTTTTGTTTAAAGGAATGCTTATGGATTAACTTTGGAACAGGAAGGTTTTGTGCCATGCCTGGAGCTTTGTCAGTGAGCATAAATTTGACAGAAAGGAGCGTGAAATTCAGGCTGTGCTCTCTGACTAACTAGAAATGCACGGTTTGTACAGTTGGTGATTCAGGGGTGGTTTTATTTCCTTTTTTTAAAAATAGAGATATTCGCTATTTTTTATAAGGGGGATGGTTAGTTTTAGGGAGATGTTTTTTCAAAGACTCCTCTGAAAGCTGGAGCTGTCCAGAGAAGGGTGATGAAGCTGGGGAAGGGTCTAGAAAACACCTCTTATGAGGAGCAGCTGAGGGTGTTTAGTCTCTATTAAATGACACAGGATTTCCAGTGAGATTACACATGAACCTTGTGAGAATTTCCCAATCTGTTGCACAGAATCTATGACACATGAGTGTCAAAGAAGTTAATTTTATAACAAAAATCAGTGCAAATAATATATATATATTTATGCACATTGACTGTGCTCCTACATCTACAAGTTTAAGATCTAGGGACATGGTCCAGTAATAGGCAGGAAAATTATTTTGCAATGATAATAATATTCAAAGTTCCCAAAGCAACAAGCTACATTTTTTTTCTGTAGAAAACAACACTGCTTAGAGAAGGAAATGAAATGCTGATATACTGAAGATTCCTAATCTCAGTTATTTAATAAACACCTTATTCAGCTGATCAGAACATTTATTGTAAGAATAATGAGATGTATTTTTTTATTAATTCCAGGGTATGTAGTTATTTAAGTAGGTGAATGAAATCTGTGGGTGGTAAAAAATAACCCCATACAGGAGGACTAGCAGGTGTGCTGTTACTTTTTTGTCTGCTGTAAATCAAGAAGTCTGTCTCAAATGAATCAGGTTCTGGTAAAAACACCCCCCAAATGACAGAACTTTTCCTCTCTAGCTCTTCCAGCTGAGGGAATGTTTCTCCCATATTCTTTGTGAAAAAAGCCCTTACTTATCCTTGACATCATAAATTCCTTTGCTCACTTTTATTTTGTCTGTATCCAGTTCCTGTTTTCTCAAATGACAGCATTAAAACAAAATGTTAATTGCATGGAGGCTGACCTCTGATAAATCTGCATGCCTTTAATTTCCTCTACCCTGTTTATGAGCTCTTCCTTACAAAATGTCTGGAAAAATAAAAAAAATCTGGAGTCTGGGCAAATGCTCCAGAGATGACAGGATGCCTTGTCAGAGGGAGTGGTGTCCTCCAGAGCCTCCAGGTTACCAAGAGCTCTGCTCTGGCTGTGACTGCACAGCTCCAGAGGCTGTCCCTTGGAGAAGTTGGAAGCATTTTAAAGCTCAGCTCAATGCCAACTGCAGTTTTTGGGAATTTCCCGCAGCCTGAAGTGTCTGAGGATCTGCCTCTTAAGCCAAGCCCTAAAAATCCCTGTCAAATAAACACAGCAGAGCATCAGGCTGTAGCTGCCTATCCTCAGACCTTGGATGTATTGTGCCACCTCAAAATTAACTCTGCTGACACCAGGATTCCTGGTTTTCCTCTTACCCCTTCTGCTTTCTTCCCCCCTCAGACCTCACTTCTGCCTCTGGGCCTTGCCCCACACACGGTGGTGATGGTTTGTGATGGAAAACTGACTCATTTTAAGAACTGAATGAGCAAACAGGGAGCTGGTGCAAAGTTTAATGCTGTCAGGGTGCAACCCCTGCGGCCACAAAGTGACCTCTATTGCTCAGTGTTCTTGCCCTCACTTTTTATACACTTAAAAGAATATCATCTTTGGGAAGTGGGGGAGGAAAAGAGATGTGCTTCTGAGTTAGTCAGTGAAGTTATGGGAGAAGCCACAGCTGGGCCTGCTGAGCCCTTCTGGTGCTTTTTTGAGAATCTTGCAATTTATTTGAAAAAATTTGCAATTTATTCCTTGCCCTATGACCTTGAAAGTATTTTAACACAATGTGTGTGTGTGTGTGTGTGTGTGTGTGAAATTTATCTGTTGGTGAATTGTCTTGTTCAAAACACACAGGATTGCTGTATGAGGCACCAACTGTTTGTTGAGTGAAGCTGACAGGTCATAGCACGTCTGGTTACAGCTTGAAAAATGGGAGTGTGTTGTTAGAAAGTGAAGATAAATTCCACTGGGGTAAAAGAGATATTTCTGCCTTTATGGAGAAGTTAATTTCTCTGCTAGCTCCTTGATTAAATTAGAGCTGGAAAAGATGTGACAAGGCTCGTGGGGGGAGAAAAACAGCTCCTGTAAGAAATACTGTCCATTCTTTTAAAGAGAAGCTATTCAAAGGATTTTGAGCTTAAAAGTAATTTGACTATGGTAAAAGTGCTACAAACTAAAGACTCAACTAGTTGTCTTCTGAAACAACACGAACCACAACTTGTGTCTCAGTTTTTTGCTGTGGTTTTGTACAAATAGATGTAAATAACCAAATAACTGGGTGGGAAGCATAATTGCCACACTTCGGTGCTGAGTTATCAGGGAGATATTTCAGCTCCCACTGTGGGACTTGGGGAGCCTAATGAGATGAGCAAACTGAGATAGTTACATGTTTTCTTGGGGAATTTCCAGCAAAACAGTTGGTTACTCTACCCCTGACTAATTTATCAATGTCTTTTTGCATTGTTGATCCAGCCAGATGGCTCCCAGGCTCAGCACTTGTCTCTTCTTAGGTGCTGCACCCAGCATCTTATGGAGAAAGGGTAGAAACAGTTTCCTTATCTAGGGAATCCTTATAAATAAAGCAAATTTAGGAAATAATTTGTGCCTTCAAACAGTCTGCTGTGCTCAACTTGTTCTGACAAGTGTGATCAACTTATCTGCTGTCCCTGCTCCATGTTGGAAAGGCACTGACTTTTACATCCACTGTGGAAAGACTATGTGACCTGGTGATAAATATCCAACAAATTCCAGAGGACTGGGGTTTAAATCACATGCAATTTACCAGTACCACTCTAGGCCAAGAAGTTACAAATGCAATTTAAAAAAAATAAAATTTATTTATCATGAAACACTGCTTGCAATGCTATTTTTTCACTTGCCAGCCTAGTCTTATTGTTGCTCATGGATTTATAGCAATGGCAATTTTGCTCTGTATTTTGATTTGCAAAGGTGAGCAGAAATACTGTTCCTTGCTATTGCAAACTTTATAGTAGAGAAATGAGAGTTAACTCACCTGATTTCACCTAAACATATCTCCAAGCAGTTAAGAGAAAATGATATATTTCTGCCAAGCTATTAAGGGAATACTTTGTTAAAAAGTTGCCCTTGCCTAAGTCTTGTTTTTATGGAGCAATTATGATTAGTTAGGGCTGCTCCAAGTGTCAGCCAGGAGTCAGGGTGCTTCAGGGAAATAAGTCCAACAAGTTTATTGCTTCCCAGTTTGGAGTGATGGCCTGCCTCAGCAATGTGCAGCAAGCCAAATGGTTTCTGATGGGATGAAAACTCAAATTTTATTACTTCTGAAGGTCATTGCATATTAAATGTATCACAAATATACATAAATAGCCGTAAAATGCAAATTCTCTTCCTCTGTCAAGCAAAATTTCCTATAATATATTCTTAGTTGGTTTCTTTTACTTGGCTTCTGCTGGAATTAGATCTGTAAGATTTATTTATGGAGTGGCTGAGTTGGTGTCCATTGTTTTTTTATTGTTTTGTTTTGTTTTTTTTTTTAAAGAGCTCAGTTTACACCACTGAGCTCCCCAGTTCCATATTTATTTATATCAGTGGTAGTGGTTCCACGTTCACTAATTCTTTTCCTACTGTGAGATAGGATTTGGAGAAAAGCAAAGCAGGCTCAGACTCAGAGGGTATAAAGATAGATTTATTAACACACACTAAAAGAAGAATGAGAATCAAATAAAAGATTGTGGGGTTTTTTTTCCTTTTAGTGAGGAATAATATCTTTATTAATACAGCCTTTGTTTTTTTTGATTGAAATCTACTTTGTCATGAGGAGTGGTTAAATATTAAATTGTTGCAGCAGCATGACAGGAAGTGCTGTTTTCATTCCTAGAATTAGAGGCTCAGATCTGCCTGTGACAAAGACAAAAGATGCTCCAATGTCTTGGTGCTGCCTATATTAGCAGGTAGTGACTGATGGCCCTTAATGCACCAGAAGGACCCAGTCCAGAATACCTTTTTTCCACAAGAATATTTTGTCTTTCACATTTGTTGACTTAAAGCTTCAGGAGTGCTCTCTCAAGAGATTACCTATGACCTTAGTGGTGTTTTTTTACTGACAATAAAATCTATTTTTCTCTTCCAAAAACCTAGTGCTTTCCTGACATATTTTTCTTTCTTTCACGGAAAGAAAGAAGTCTGGAAAGAAGAGTTGCAGAGATCCTTGGAGAGAAAAAAATCGGTAGTCATAACTTCTGACTGAATTTTTTTGTCTGAAGATGTGTGATATGTTTTATGAGTATTTTATCTTTCAATAAAATGATTTTCAGCTGCCTGAATTTACAGAAAGAAGAAATGGCAACAAAGTATTTTTTTGGTTTGATACTTAGATTTTTGAATACTTCTGGTTGACAGGATTATTCATGAAGGCCCTTGGAAGATTTTCCGTCTTTTGGTTGGCTTTGCCATTTTCTCTAGGGTAAATTAGAATTAAAAACATTAGAGTTTGGGTTTGCCTTGAAATAGTTTGTGTTTAATTTTATTGTATTTTATGCTAGAGTTTGCTTTGGCTTGTTATAAAAATATCAACTAGTCTTTATCCTTTGTTTTTGAAAGAACCCCCACAACCTGCAAACAGAACTGGGAGCCCCAACAAGAATCTTCTTGTACGTCTAAACCTTAATTTCTGACTATTTCTTTGTTTTTTATAAGTCCTGAACTTGGGGATGAAATTTATAATCTTTTCTTTCTCTTCCATGAATGAAAGAAGGCTGTGAAGCTTTCATGCAAGTTTTGGTTTTGTGTTTGAAGACAACTGAAGAAATTTGGGCACTTAGAGCAATTTGCTACATTGCACATCCCCCAGTCTCTAAAAAAAATGTGCAGGCAATCTTGTGCAAGAGTTCATGGATGTAAATTTATAAAAAAACAGGATTTCTGTTCAGAGCCAAGAGTTCTGTTGGAGTAACAGCTGTTTCAGATGCTCCTCGTGGAGCAGGGGAGAGGAGGGCACCTCAACTCTCTTGCTTTATAAATGCTGAGGAGATGAATGGTTGTGTTTGTTTAAGTACTGTAGTGTCAATTCAATAAAAATATTTTATCCATTTAAGACTTAAATAAAGTTTAGAGGAAGCTTTTCTATGTGAAACCCCAATTCTAAAATCAGGTTCTTAATGTAAGGCATCTCTACAGTCAGTGGAGAAAAGCTGACCCTTGAGAAGTCAGTTCACCAGGAGTAAGGTGGGTGGAAACTCCACCTGGTTGTGCCTCTCCCCCTGGATTGTTTTGGGGGGGATATGGAAGGAAAGAGGTGACAGAAAAGCACTGGGTTTTACTGTCTTCAGGCAGAGGAACTAAGAACAACAACAATTCAGCCCTGAATAAGCAGCTGATGACTTCTGTGCAGTTCCTGCTGTACCCAAGGCTCATGAGCCTGATGTGCAGGTCAGATCTGATGTTAAATATGTAGTGACTGGCATCAGAATGTTTATTCCCGGTTTTCTACTGCAGCTGATATCAAATTACTGAATTTCCTACCTCTGTGTCTGACTGCTGTCAAGGGGAACAGTCTGCCTGCAGTGATTGATGGTGGCTTTTCCCATCACTGCTGCCTTCTGATTTCGTTTTCCAGGCATATCTACATCAAATTTTATTATCAAAGATTCCTGCTTTGTAATTTCATTATACAGAGAGAAGGAAGAATTAAAAGCATGAACACTTTTGTAATAAAGCAATATGTAGATTTCCAGATTCATGTTCTGAAAATGCTCACTGACTTAAAGAAAAACATGGTGCTTGAGGCAGAAAAAGGCAGAATTATGAGTTTAAGCTCTGGAGAATCCAGCTGAGGCCTCTGCCAGTGCAAACAGGCAATCTGAAAAATATCTGCCCCAAAGGGCTTCAAATTTATAGACAACACAGGCAAACTGTGCATTAGGAAAAAGCACAGGAAAAAGTCTGAGGGGGTGTGACATGCAAGTGACAGAGCCAGAAAATGGCACTTGAACCTTCATGCAACTTGTGGTGGCCTGGCCCCAGCTCCAGGTGTCCCAAAGGCTCTGATTCTCCCAGATAAGAGCTTTTGTTGTGGGAAATGAATGAACAGCCTGGAGCAGCAGGACAGGGGCTGTGACATCCTTGTGCCCTGTGAACTCCCACACGGCACCCACCCAACCACAGAGGGAGCACTGATCACCTGCGTTGTGTTGTGCTGTTATCAGACATGACCACAATCACATATTTGGTTCTCCAACCTGCCTCCCTTGGTGTAGGAGCCCTCCAGAGATCCTGCCCAGCACCTGGGGGTCACTAGCTTTGCCCACTCACTGTCCAGAGCTCCATTCCATGGAGCTTTTCCTTAAGCCCCCTGCAGCTGGATCAGAAATTCCAGGAAAGGATGGACTCAAGCAACAGAATAAGGGCAGAGTTGTGGAAACAAAGTCAAATAACATATAGCCTGGGATTTCTAAGGAGATTTGAAGCATAAACTTGGCCAGCTTTCCATGAAATGTGAGATTTAGAGCTTCAGGTCCTTAAAGTTGGGTTGTTTTTTTTTTTTTTTTGAAAGTTGTAAGTTAAGAGAAAAGGACAAAAAACTAGAAACCAAGTGGTAAGAGTCTTGTGGCCCAATGCAGAACAGGAAAATCTGACCCTGTTGAGAAACTCTGGCCTCTCCTAGGGGGTATAGGAGGGCTGGGACTCATTATATTCACACTGGCCTGTGATAAACAATGAACCCAAAGCAGGGCCAGGAGCGTGTCAATGCCATGCTGTGCCCCACACTTTGTATTCTGACTTCTATCATGTACCCAGTTCTGAACTGAGAATTATAACAGTCCAGTAATTAATTTTGGTGGGGGTTTTTTCCCTCCTTTTTTTTTTGCTTTCTCTACCAATAAGAAACAGTATTGATGACTCGGACATATGCACTACAAACTTGTTAGTCCCAGCTCATTTGCTGGCAGTAAATTGCCTCCTCGTTAAAGAAGAGTGATCATGACTCAAATTATAGTTGATGTTGCATAGCAAATAACAAATAAATATAGAGGAGCTTTGGCTGTGATGCTGGATGTTCTTTCTCTGAAGTTTTAAGTGTAATCACTTAATGATGGTGATGTGTGAATAAGGCAAGGGGAAGTTTTATAATGGTACAAAGAAATAAGCTACAAGCACAGATCAGTGATAATACAGGAGGAATGAGTTATTTTACCCATGAAACTGCCTCAGACTTGCCAAGTACCTCAGCTAAGCTGCCTTTTTGCATGGTCTGGGATAAAGATTTTGCTAACCTGAGCCAAACTTCTTATTTATGCAGTTCAACATATATTTCTTGAATTTAATATTTTTTATTATTTTTTGCTGTGTTAAAGCCCCTAATTTTTTCCTACCTAATCAGATCTTCTACTTTAATTTCTCTTTGTATTTTTATGAGCATAACAACTTGATTTTACCCAGTTCTTTATGATGGTTGACCATCAGGAACAGCTGAGATAGGATCACTGCACTTATGTTTTAAGAAGCATCTTGTACAAAACTGCCTGGAATAGTCTCATGCCAATGGAGTAAAAAAACCCAAACTTTAAAGCCAAATAAGTGAGTATTATGTCTGTAAATCCCATGCCTGTCAGTGATGCTGAGAGATGCCAGAGGGCTCACAGGAGGGCTAGTAGAGTGTTTATCTATGATCCTGGAAGATGATTTATTCTTGTAAAGGAGCACAACCTCTTAAAAAAGCTGTTTTTGAGCATCCCAAGACTGAAATTTTTATTCCTTGAACAAAATGAAGATTCTTACAGAGCAATCTGGTGTGAGCAGCTGAGGATTTTAATAAATAAGTAAATTTGTTCCTTAGTCTTGTGATGCAGCTGTCATGGCATTTAGAAATGGGCCTTTAATAACACATTGTGTCTCAACACTCCTAAATATTGAGTGAGAAGGGCATCAATCCACTGATCTGACCGTCAGACACCTCTGACTAAATGCATCCTCAAATTAGGTGACCTCACACATTAGCAAGGTTTATTTCTGCAGCTGAATTCACAGCTCATTTGCTTACCACTCAAAGAAAAGGGAGGAAAAAAAATTAAAAATCTAGCTTTTCTTCTTTTTTTCTTTTAAAGGAATCCTGGCTTGTTGACCAAGTCATGTGTGTATTTTTTGCCAGGTACCAGTATTTATTAACTGAGGTGGGACTGACGGAATAATAGAATAAATCCAAGTGGTTTATTCAGATAAACACTATTTTATGGTGATAAAATGCCCATATTCATTTCCTTGTTTTCAATTTGTATGAGATAATGTCTCTCTTCCAATGCCAATCAGCAAAGCATGCAAATAATGATATCAGTGCATGGAATTAGCCCTGACCAAGAGGAACAGTGTGTAGTCTGTTGTACAAATAGTCAGACTGATTCCTTCCTTCCTATTTATTTTTTTTCCCCAGCTCCCTTTAAGATGAAATTCTGTGGAGCATTAAACACACAGGGCTTATTCACTTGTTTATGTTGGGTAAGTGAATTCAGGGCTTGTGGGAGATGCCAGATGGGCTCTGGCAGAGACAGAAGGTCTCTGTGTCTCCACCAAGCAGCAGCAGTGTGTGTTTCCCAAATTGTGCTGCCAAGTGCCTCAAACCTGACCCACAGGTAAGAGGCTCATTTTGATCCCCCTTCCATCCATATTTAATGGATGAATATTAATGTCCTGGATACTTCTGGCATGCTACTGCTTAGCATGGAGGTTTAGATGCTGCTCATCTTCCACTACCCTTTGAGGCAAACATACCCTGCTCTCCAGAAAAGATACAGCAATGATTACACTGCTTGGGCTGCTAAAAAAATACCCAAACANTTTGCAATGATTCTGGTTTGTTGCTGCATATTTTGTGCAGCCCATTTCACAAAGCTTAGCAGAGTGGATTTGGTTTTCACATTCTGACTTGCTAAATTTATCTTGAGAATGAAATGCCAGCAGGAAAATTTCTCGGGTTCCGCTTCTTGGTGATTTTCATAATGTTTTTTAAGTTTGAAGGAAGATGATTAATTTGGATGTTTGGGCAGAAAACAAAAGCTGCAAGGGAAACAAATTGGATTACATCAGGGGGATTGGAGGAGAGCTTTATTTCAGACAGAACAAAAATTGTAATTATATATTGTTTTATCTATTTCATGGCATAGGACTTGCTGAATAATCACAGCAGGACATCAGTCCGGGCAGGTATTACAATCCAAACCAGATGAAGCAGTTTCTTTCTGGAATATGCCTTCTTAGTCAGATAATCCTTATAAAAATCAACCATAGGATGCCTATTAAAATTCCAAAAGGATTGGATGTGAGTGTGTGTAGGAAATCAGCTGAGTTTGCAGCAAATTCTTTAATTAAAACAGAGATTTATTTTTTTTTACTATAGTTAGTCAGAAAATGTCAGTGTTCTTTATGGGAACACCTGAGATAAATAGAGAATGGTTTGAGTTTGAAGGAGCCTTAAAGATCCTTAAAGTTCTAACCCTCCTGCCCTGAATTTGGAAGGGGTTAATCCTTTGCAGCCCACTGTGAGTATTTTAGGCTTTCTTTTTTTTTTTTTTTTTTTTTTGTCTTCAGTGCACAAGCTTATATGAAATTATAGAAGCAAAGCAATATATTGACTTCCCTCTGAGTACAGAGCTTTGAAAATAAGCTGTTACACCCAGGTGGCTCAGCCAGCAGAATTCAAACAATAGAGACATCTTGGGCTGTTAGATCAATGTCTCATACTAATGAAGTCTCTGTTTGAAATACTACGAGGGTGAATCTTAAAAATCAATCTGTTTGTCTTCAGGCTAGAAAAAGGTAGTGTTAAACATCCATCCTTCCTGCCTCTTAGCTTGGTGTTTAGTTCTTTGTTAATTAGAGTTTATCAGTCTTGTTAATTACTATTTCAGTCTTACGAGGTCCTGAAGCTGCTGTTGGTTTGGTTGCACAGTGTAAAAGAAGAGAGGGAAAGAATCAGCCCTGAGATGTTCTTTCCCTGCTGTCCCCAGAGCAGAAAAAAATGAAGAATTAAAGGGTGTGGAGGAATGAAAGTGAATCAGGAAGAAAGGAGAAATGAGGGAGCACTGTCTGTGTCCTGAGGGAACCTGCTCAGAATTCTTCTGACAAAGCCAAATTTCAGCCCCAAATCCTTTCTGAATCTGAAATGTTTTTGTTTTGAGGCATTACGATCTCAAACAAAGCTTCAAATCCAGGGCAGGACTCTGCTTTCCAGACAAAAGTCTTGACAAACCTCGGGAGAGGCTTGGTGCTTATCTCATTATCTCATCATGGGGATCTGGATGGGGTTTTGGCTAAACAGAATACGTTGGGTCTGCCTGAGAGGGAGTTAATTTTCCCCTCTGCAGCCCTCACAAGTGCTGTGCTGGGAGCTAGGAAGGAGCTGAGAACACTCCAGTGTTTTGGAGGACAGTGTCAAGGCTCTCTCTCCAACATTCCTCACTTGGGGGTGGACAAAATCCTGGGAGGGGACACAGGCAGGACAGCTGAGCCAAAGTGACCAAAGGGAAAGATTTCCTTATCACAGGAAATCTGCTCAGCAGTGGAAGCTAAGAGAAGGGGAGTGTGTGTGTGTGTTCATTATTACAACATTTGTCTTCTGGAGGGATTGCTACAGGTACTGCAGCTCTCCTTCCTGGGAATTGGCTAGACATTGCCTGCTGCTGGGGAGCAGAGAATAAATCTTTTGTTTTCCTTTGCTCCTCTGCACTGTTTTTTTGCTTTATTAAACTGCCTTTTTCTTGACTCATGAGGGTTTTTGGTTTGGTTTTTTTTCCCATCTTATTTTCTGTCTTGCTGAGGAGGGAAGTGATAGAGCAGCTTGATGGGCAACCAGCAGCCAGCCAAGGTCAACCCACCACACAGAGAAGCTGAAAAGAAGGGGGGAAAATAACCATTTAAACTTGTGTTGTAATGAGACTTTAAACCCCTTGAAACCTCAAATTAGAGGCAAGCCTGCTCCTCCTGCCTGACCTTGTCACCTTAAAGCCTACATCATTAGTGCAGTGCTCTCCAAGTGCAAATCCAATGCCCTGGAAAGGAAGGTTTAAGGAATCTTTTTCTGACAGAGCTGGTGTGGCATGTTGTGCTGGCAGTGCTGTGTGTGCTCCTCACCTGACCTGTCTCCATCAGCTGGAGAGAGCAGCTGAAGCTGTGCCAGGGCATGGGCACTCAGTTTTGGGGCCACACATTTCCCTGAGGAACTCGCCAAGCCTTTGTCTCACAGCTTGCCCAAGGACACACACAAATGATCCTGCTACAAACAGGAGCAGGGGTCAAAGACTTGCTGCTTTAAAAGGAGCAGAGGCAAGACCCTAAAGCCTCCTCTGGAACTGTGGAGGTTGATGTGGTGTGAACTCTGATCCCAAAGTAGGGACTGTGTTCCTGCTGGCACTGACTATGCCTGAAGAGAAAACCATAAAAAAACCCCAGACCCACTGTTAAGGTTCTGGCTTCTTTTTTTTCCTTGCTAGGGTGGGGGTTAATACACAGGAAATGTAGGTTTTGAGTTTGGTCTTGGATGTTTATTATTTCTTGTCATGAGCCGTGAGCTCTAACTAGCAAGTTGGAGAAATGAGATAAAATGGAGACATTCTCTATCTCTACCAGGTCTTTTTAAGGACAACCTATTTAATTATGAAATGCCACCTAAATTATTTTTATTTTAAACCCAATAACTAACTACTTGAAGTCTGCAATGTGGACTCCATCAACCAATTACAGAAGATCACCTAAACCCATGAAGAAGAAGGAAGAAGAAGGTGAAGAAGGGCCCAGACAATGCCCAAAGCCCTCTATCTTGACTTACATGTATTACTATATACTAAAACCCCGAAATCTAAGTCTCCAGAATTCCAACAACCCACCTCCTTATATTTTCCAGGCAGCCCATGTGCATACAGACCTCGTGTAATCCATCTGCAGGTCAATTCCCATGGTTTCTGATGGTTCTGGTGGGAAGCTGCACCTCAGGGCTGCTCAGGGCAGGCTCTGTGTGCCTGTGGCTCACAGCTCTGCTTGGTACAATTGTTCTATCTACTCCCTGTCTGCCAGCCTGAGCCTGGAGCAATCACAATAAAACACTGGCTCAGGGGCTGTCTCAGAGGTGGAGATGTAACTCTTCCCTGGTCTGGCTTGCACAGCATCCTTATTCCTGTTGATGCAGATTTTTGGGGGGTGTGAGGCAGTTTCCCCTGGCAGTAGTACATGAGAACAGCAGAATAAGCACCTGGGGAGGAAATCTTTCCTCTGGTGCAGCCTGTGGGGTGTGCTGGGAAGGGGCTGTGCCATGGAGTGTGACTAGAGGGGGATTATGACTGTGGGATGGCATTGCAGCCTGACCCCTCTGGTGTAAATGGAGCATTGAGTCAGCCAGCAGGTGATCCCGTGGAAAAAAAATCCCTTCATTTCTTTGGGATGGAGTGATGGCCAGAATGAAGTTTGCTCACAGGAGCTGTGCAAGCACTGACTGCTTTAATGTGCATGGAGGGTTCTGGAGGTGGAAATGTCTGTGTAAATCCTGGGGTAGTTGATGGTGACAATACTGATTTAGAACCTGGGTGGAATTAGGGATTTTTTTCTTGGCATAATGGACTCACTTTGCTTTATTGCTCTGTCAGGCTTTACCCCTGAGCATCGCTGTGCTGTATCTCGTAACTAGAATTACAACATCCACAGCAATAACTATTATTTCCTCAGTTCTCACTGGAAAAAGTCTGTGTAATGGCCTCTGAGGATAATGTTTCTCCCAAAACCTGAGTGTTACCACTTTACACAAAATTGGGTCTGAACACTGTGGAGTTTTCAGATTGTTGAAACACAAATCTTTTTGAATGCAATGAGATGGGAATTTAATGGCAGGGAGCTTCAACATTTCAGCTTTTTACACATTATTAATTGTCTGGGGCAATGCCAAATCTATCTATCTATCTATCTATCTATCTATCTATCTATCTATCTATCTATCTATCTATCTATCTATCTATCTTTAAAATAATCTGTTACCATTTAATTGCTCTTGCCAGACCTTAAACACATCCTAGCTTGAAATCCTGCCATCTCTCCAAAGTCAGGTTTAGGGAAGATGAAACAGGATGTCAAAAATCTCTTTTCACTGCAAAAAATGAGTTGAAAGGAAAGGAGCAGGGTGAGAAGAAAATGTTAACTGTTGTTAATTAGAGATGACAAGGCAAAGCCACGAGCTGTGTGTGTGTGGGAGCTGAGTGTTGTGTCCCTGGGTGCTCTGAAGTGCTGCTGGCAGGGGAGCAGAGCTGGAGGGCAGCACCTGGAGCAAACAAATGTGTGAGCAAGTTGTGCATCTCTTACTGCCTTCCTAGGGGAGAAAAGGATGGGGTTACCACCAAAGGTAGTTTCCTTCATTTTGGAGTTTGCTTCACTTGAAAGGCAACAAAAAGTTTTGAGCTATTCTTTTGAATAAACTGTTAAACCTCACATGGGCCCTTTTGACTTCCACAAATGCTGTGGACAGCATGAAACCAGTTGGGATTTGTTTTGTTTTTCTTTTTTTTTTTTGTCGTGTTGGTGTTTTGTGCTTGTTAAACATCCTTGTGACTTTTGGCAATATACTTCAACTATCTGCATCTCCCCTCTTTGATCTTTTTTATTAGGACACAGAAACTTGAGTGAGTACTTGATGCTGTGCTAATGAAATCATATTTCCTCATGTTACTTTAACTGGACTTTTTTTGCTCCAAAATTGATGCAAAACCAATTAAAGCATGCTATTGCTATTTAGCAATCCTATTAAATACCCCATCATTGTGTAGACACAAAAATTCCTTTCTACTCCACCAGAATTCTTTGTGTTTTATTTTATTGGAAGATTACAACCATTATAGTTGTTCTTAGATTCTGAGAAATCATAGAAATACTCAGACCTGCACACTTCAACACACATCACTCAATTCAACTTACAGTGACAGCTGCCCATTTCTGTATTGGAAAATATATTTTAGGCATTTGAGGAATAGCTTGCAGAATTTTTTTTAAAGCCATGCATGTTACAGATGTTTTTATTTAAGGTCTCAACAAAATTCCAGGTTTTCTAGTAGGGCATGTTGGTTTGACAGTGACTAACAGTGTACCTAAATTTATTTCTATCTCAGTTTCCAACAAAAATAAAATATTTGCCAGGGGGATTTGTCACCTGCCTTACTTTCTGTAGCCAGGATTCAATCTTGCCTTCTCTTTTCCCTCTCTTGGGTCTCCAGTTGTCTCTGCTGATCACAGTGGGGTCATGCCTGGGTCTGAGCACTCTCCAGGCTTAGGGAAATAGGAACTTTGACCCTGGTATTTCACAGACCCTGGTGAAAACCAAACTCTTTCCAGAGTCTGTGTTCTGGCCAGGAGCTTCTTTCCTCTGTTTGCTCTCTTTTTGACTTTGATATTCTCAGGTAGAGCATCCCTGACCCACTGCTATTATTAACAGATTTCCCTTTTCTTGTGTCTCCTCTGGGCTTTTCTCTTGACATTATCAAACTGTGCAACAGAGAAGAAGGTGAGAGTTGTAGCACTCAGGATACTTGTTCCAGGCAATTGCCATGCAACAGTGTTTATGGAGCTTGAATGTCAAGCATTTTAATAATCTCAGCTTGGCTGAACAAGATTTAATTACTAATAAGAAGAACAATGTTCCACAACTGTAAGCCCACCGTGTGCATGAAAATATTGCTGTTTTTATTCATTATCAGCTCTGCTTAGCATTCCAGGGTTTAAAGGCCAATGAAGAGTCTGATCCCATTATTTCTATAATAAAATTTTGAGGAAATAAATATTCCCTGTCATGTAGTCTAAGGGAAGGTGCCTTGTGCCAGGTTCTCAGCTGTTCTTACACATACCCAAAATATTGATATCTGTGTTACTGCAATGCCAAATGTGATATATTTGTTAATGTATCTCAGAGTTGTTTGTCTGGTTTATAAACATGTTAATTTGGTGGGATTGGGGTTTTTAACAGCTCTGGGGTTGTTCATGTGAGCCAGCAGAGCACCAGGCTGAGGGCACCTCTACCCAGGACATGCAGAGACAGTGATCAGGATCCATGATACAGCCTAAATCAATTTATTGATGGCTTCTCTGGTAACTGTGACCATGCTGGAACAGCAACATTCAGTAAAGCAAGGATGTCCTCAATGGGAAGCTTTGCTGAGATCAGTGGAAGGAAAAGTATTCCATGGATTAAATCAAGCAAAAACAATTGCCACAAGACTTGCTGTGGATTATGCAGAAGTTTCTCAGTTGTTCCCAGTTCCAGCTCCATGTGAATAATTTTCCACTCAAGACCAGGCTAGTGCAGCTCCTGGGAAGAAACCTCTTCCAACTTCTTTTTGCACTTAATAAATGTGAAAATACAAGATGGTTGATGCAGGAAGAACAGAGTGTGCCACAATATTATAAATGTATAAAATTTCTACAGAGTACTTCATTGTGACACATTTATTAGTGCTGTTTTCCAGAGGCTGCCCATAGTTAAAATCATATATCCTGGGGACGAAGCTTTGCACATTGCCAACAACATATGGCTCACTGTGGAAACAAACAGCAACTGAGTTCAAAAAGGCATTTTTTTTCCTGCAGCCACTGATGCCTCAAACCATGGAAGTATAATATATTTTCAGTAATTATTCTCTGCAGTTCATAATTACCCAACATATGCAGAGTGGTGGGAGTTTCTTTGCAGAGCTCTGGAGAGTTTCCAGCAGAAGCAACTCCACTGTTAAGCACCAACAGGAGAGATGAAAACCAGACAGGACCCCTTCCTCATGGTATTGGCCTGCTCTGTGCTGGATTCTCACTTGAACCCAAAATTTTGGGACTTCAGGAATTATATGTCCACAGGGACTACATAAGGCATCTAAGGGAAAATAAGTTTTAAAATTATTATCACCCTGTGCCCCCCGCCAGAACAGAGGATTCAACTTTCAAATTATTTTGTATAATAGAGCTCAGAGTACCTGTTCAAGAGCCATTGATCATCTCAATTGCTCATCTCCTGCTACTCTTGGTCTTAAAAGAGACAGAACTTTCCCCCCGCCCCTGGTTTATGACACACAGATTTTACCAAATCTCTTGTGCCCAATGCTCAAATCTAAAGAAAACTCAATATTTGAGTAGAGGGAGGAATGAAAGAGGGATAACACTGCTTAAAACTACCTTAACAATACATTTGCCACTCCTGTGCTCTTCAGCCACCCCGACATATTTGCATCTGCTTCTTCACCTGTATCTTACTTTGGTATCTAAATATTTTGTATAAAAAATCTGAAGTGAAATACTCTTGTGTCAAATCAAAGGAAGGTTATTGTCCCTAGTGGGATTCTCATCATGTGTTCAGGGCTGGGTAACACCAAGGAGCCTCTTGCTCTGCCTGAGGGCATTTCCTCTCTTCTGCTCCCTCTCCACATGAGGAATTGGTTCCTGTTTGCTCTATTTTCACTTTCTGGCAGGTACAACACCCTTGGCTTGGCTCTTCCAAGATGTCATGGAATCAGGGAATCATTTAGCTTGGAGAAGACCTGTTGGATGTGTCTCCTCCTCTTGCTAACATTGCTTTTCCACGGGGACAATGCTGGTGTGAGAAGTTCCCCATCTTAGGGGCAGCTCAAAAAAAAGAAGGTGGGGTTTTGTACCATGGTATTGAACTGTGTTTTGAAGTCACATTTTTTTGCATAAAATCTGGGTAATCCCTGAAGAGATAGGTGTTGAGACAACAAAATAAATTTTCATACACACCCAAGGTAGGACTAAACAGGATGTGAATTCCCCTATGGAAAGAACAGGAAATATAACAAGATCACTTTTTTAACTAGCTAAAGTGGCTAAAGACAGCCACTGGCTTGTACCGTGCATGTCTGGGTAAAACATTTCTAAAGTATTTCTCCTTCAGTAGCACATTAGGTTCTCTCTCCAGGCTCAATCAGTTTCAGCCTCAATCATCTGCATTTTACAAGCTCAGACAAAAATCTTTATGCATTTTTCCCAAGGTTTCATAATTTTTCAGTGGCCTTGTAAATGTCTTTGCTTACTTTATTGTGCTTTTTAGAACCTCTCTCTAAATATCTTCTTTGTTGTATTGTCCCTTTTTTTTTAATAAACTCATGGAGTTTAGCTTTGAGGCTGATATGCAATGAAATAGAAATGGGACCAAATGGCACAGCTGTTGACTGCTTTCCTAGGACTTGCCCTACTTTTGCTTGTAAAAATTCTAAAGTTTCTCTCCCAGTGACAACTTTTGTTAGAGAAGTGACTAGATTCAGAATGTATCTGTTAAAAACATAATTATAGCACAATTGATTTGGTTTTTATTTTCACATCTCTTCAGAACTATTTTCTTTTTGCTTATCAAATTTATCTTCAGGTTAACTATTTTATTTTGATCTAAATAATCTGAAGGTTGATGGTTCTTAGTGGAGCTACTTTTTTAGTGAGGCAGGTCCTCAAATGCTGTAAACCAGGGAAGATGTTACAGTGAGGAACTTAAATGTGAGATGTCATTCACTTTCTCTCTAAAGATATAAGTTAAACAACAAATGTAACCCAGAATTATTCCTGTTGTAGTTCACTACTTATTTTTCTGTTTACATAAAGAATTTTTCAATACAGTCATTAATTTTGTCATTGTGGAACAAGGTGTACAGCACACACAATAAATCTCATGCAGTGGGTGGGGAGATCAGTGAACAAACAAAAGAAAAAAATCACCTTGTAGAAAGATGTAAAATCTCCCAAATACTATTTTTTCCCTATTCTTTCTTTATTTTTTATTAAATATTTTGTTATCTGCAAAAGAAGTTCAGGCTGGACCATACCAAACTGCCTCTTTAGTCAATCCTTTAAACATTCCATAGTATCATAGTATAGATATTAGGATTGAATATTTTAAGCTCAATGTAGTTAATTAGCACTAAACATTTTCTGGGATTTCTAGGAGAAGAATATTTTCTGCCCAAACTGGGGAAAGAGCTCTGAGCTCAGAGGTCCTGAGAGCAGGGAAGGTGGTGACAATGGTCCTGAGAGCAGGGAAGGTGGTGACAATGTAGGTGGTTTTATATTATTTTATATATTATATTAAAAAAAGATATATTATATATTTATATATATTATTGTTTATATTACTTTAAACTTGGTGGTTTTTTTTTAATTTTTTTTTGGGGGGTATTTTTTTGTTTGTTTTTTTTTGGGGTGTGGTTTTTTATTTTTTTTTTTATTTTTTATTGGCGGAGGTGTGGCTCTTTGTATCACTTTTCACAGCTGTGCATATCTAGTCTGCCTTAGGGCAGCAATTTTCTGGGCTTCAGAGAACTCTTGTGTGAGTGGAAAGAGAGGATAAATAAATACATTTGTTAGCCAGCCAAGATAAAGTGTAGGTCTGCTCTTGCATAACATCCAGCTCTCTGTATTTATAAAAATAAAGAAGAACCATTTCAAGTTGCTTTAGGATCCCCAGAGGAAGAAGAGAGGAATTTCTTTGGGGGAGAGGTAAATGCATCAAGAGAAAAATATCCTTTTCTTACCATTATCTAGATTGTAGTTTCCAGTGGGAACTCTAAGTAAAAAATTGCAGGTGTTTGCTCTAAATAGTTCTGTACATGGAATACTTTGATAAAGACATGACAACAGTCATTGGGATTGTTGTTCTTGTCAGAATTTGGGATGAAGTTCTCAAAAGTAGTCAGCCTCCTCGTTCTGCTCTATTTTGGTGCAAATTAGGATAAAAGCTGAATATCCAGACACATCTGAGTGCTTTAAAAGCTCAACTGCCAAACAGCAGGGAATAGGCTGGGCATGCAGTGGTGTTCATCATCTCCCCAGTGTCCAGGGCAGAAAATAGAAATATTCAAGTGGGGCATTAAGCAGAATGTCTCTGCCTCTGCCAGGAGGGTGCTCCTTGGAGAACAGGCTGTGGAAAATGGATTTGTAGAGAATTCTCCAAGACTGACAGAAGGGCCATACAGTAGGCATCTGTATGCAAACATCGAGATAGAAAATGTTGAGTTAGAAATGTTGTGGCATAGGACAGACATTGTTGAGAGAGAAATGGAACCAGAAACAAGTTTCAAATGATGGCCTTGCAAATAAGACTAGATACTTTGGAGAAATAGAACTGTGAAAGGTGCATTGTAGTAGGACCCACGAGGAGTGATTTTAGGTGATTGGCTTTAAGGCATTTACAGCATTGTGTGGCAAAGGCTGATAGGCCAGAAAACACTTATAATGCATTGTAATTAAAAAATAGCTTAGCTTCTAATTGTGATAGCATGAATTATAACATCTGTATTGTCTCACCCTTCACGTGAGAATGAAAAATGGAATAAAAGTTTTTAAAACGCCTTTCAGTTGCCCCATCTCTGGGTCAGAAAAAGGGAAAATCCAACATCCCCCCACTCCAAATGCCTTCAGGCTCTGAGGCAGCCCCCAAAACCCCCCAGCAGATATTTGTGTGTGTTCAGCAACCCTCAGCCAGTCCCCATCTGTTTCTTGATGCGGAATTTTTAATATGAACAATGGTTTTAATGACCAACTGCCTCTCTTTACTCATTGTGAACCTTGATTTGGTGTCCCCAGTTCTTGTACTGAAGAGACTGTGCACGAGCAGCACTGTTCCCTTTGGAATTCCAGATTTTGCCTTCTTTGTTTGCATCCCCTTGCTATATCTCCCCTGCTATATCTCTGCCCCAGGGTGACAATTCCAAGCCTGCTTCTAAGCCAAGCCATTCCAGACCTCGGCTGATAATATTTTTCCTCTCCTTCATTTTGACCTTTTGCATTTCTCCTTATTAATAGGGGGGTGTAGAAAGATGGAGACATTACTCTGAGATTAACAAGTAAGGCAATGTTTTTTTTCTGGAGGATCTTCCTCCTTTTGCTCATTCTTAAAGGCTCCTGCTACATTTTATGCTGTCAGATGCTTGTCAGGCTTATGTTTGCACCTCCCTGCTAATTACTGAATATAATTTATCTACATATTAACTACCACAGCCTTCTTGTCTGATTTCAATGGCTTTATAGCCACTTCTCTGTAATCTGTTTTATGGATGACTCTTCATAAGGATCTGGATAGAGACATCACTGTAGGGCTCTTTGTAGTGCTGCATTTCCAAAAATAAAGCTGAACCATTTCGAGCAGTGTTGGGACTTGGGGGTGTGTGTGAAAATCTTTGGAAAAGCAGAAAGTCATATTTATCACATTTCAGGTGTGGGTAGGAGGTACATATATAGGGTGTAGTCTTCTCAGCTGAAAACTACTGGTTACAGATCAATGCAACCCTTTAAATTGTATTTTCATTAACAAAAGTGAAAAACTGCTAGTATTTTTTCATGGAATTTATGAAAGAGCTGTTTACTTGTAAATTATTGAAACAGATACAATGATTTTTCTTTGAGTGTATTTTTTTAAATTGCATTCTTCCCTTTTTAGTTTTGCTACTGGGAAAAAAAAGCTCCCTGAAATGAGAAGGGAGCAGGGGAAATGTGATGTCACATATTTTTTTTACCTCTTTTTTTTTTTTTTTAATGAAGAAATTATTGTGATTTTTTTAAAAGCAGACTGCTTTTCGATGAGGTGTTCTTTTGTTTATCTTTGATAGAGAACTCAAAATTATTGCAATCAGCCTTTGAATGTCCAGGCTGACCAGTCACAGTGATTTTGGGAAGCTCAGGGGGGACTGAAGGATGTGCCTGAGAGGGAACACTTGAGCTGTGTCTAATTCCAGCCCTTCTGGAGGGCTCTCCAAGGAGATGCAGTTTATTTCCTGGCACTCTTTTCATGTGGTTCTCAGCAATTGTTCCTGATAATGCTCACAGGGAGCCTAAGGAATGATTTGAGCAGTGGGATGTCCTGGGGTCCTGCTGTGGGGCAGATGCTGGATTTTAGCCCCTGGCTCTGCCAACAATCAGTCCCTTTCACTGTCCCTTTACTTTGAAATGTCAGGCAGGGCACTGGAGGTTGAATTGTACAATTTGTGCTTCTAAAATGCATAAATGTGTTTTTCCACCTTTCCATCGTTTTATGTCCTTTAGGACTTGGTTGTAAAAGAGTGGCCAGGTTAAGACAAGATTCTGGCACTGAAAACTCTCCTTTTGAGGTGTTCAGTTCAAAATGAACTAATTAGCACCACTGGTTCTTCGCAGTGAAAGGTTCTTACAGAAATGTGTTACTTTTGGCGAAACTTTGGGTAAAGGTATCCCTGGCGATCAGATTTTGGGTATGTCCACAGCAATAAATGTATTTTCATTTACCAGGAAAGCAAAGGGAGGATCTCCTTAGTTTCTTGCATCTTCTACTGGACTTGAATAGGTTAATTTTGAAGTGAATTGGAGCTGTGAGAAGCAGAAATTTGATAATATCATAGAACCATGGAATGGTTTGGTTGGGAGAAACCTTAAAGATCATCTTCTTCCAAGCCCCTGCCATGGGCAGGGACACCTTACACTATCTCAGGTTTTTCCAAGGCCCATCCAACCTGAACTTAGGCACTTCCAGGGATTGGACAGAATATATTTAAACATATTTCCACATAATTTCAACATATTGCCGTAATACATTTAATCAGAAATTAGAGAAAGAAGCAGAATTTCATGGAGCAGGCTTGCTGCTGGCTGTTTCTAGCTCAGGATACTTTTAACCCTTTCTTTGCTGAACAATTTAGTAGATTGTGCAGCGAGCAGGCAGGTGCTGGGCTTTTGGAACACCTCTTTTACACAGAATTCTTCTTTTTCTGTTGTGATCTGGGCAAGAGCCCAGTTCCCACATTTAATAAATGAGTGACCAGTTAGAGGCACAAGAAAAGGACTGATGCCCCTTTTCTTGAGACACATTACCTGATGTTATGTGGGTTGACTGTTGGTCCCACTCCCTGTCCAGGAAGATTTAAACCCTGTTTGAAAGACTGTAAATCCCAGGGCTAAGCAAACATGAGGGATGAATTGAGAGAGCAAAAATCACCTTGAATAATGGTGCTCCATTGCAATCACAGCTGGCTTTGCTCTTATGGTAATAGAGTTGTTTGCAGGGGTTGGGCTGCAATGAAGTTTTATGCTGTAGACCAGGGAAGTTGATGTAATCAGATTGATGGAACAAAATCAGATATTCAAGGGAGAGGCAATTAATCCTTCATTTAAAGACACTCAGATCAGCAAGACTTCTCCTGTTAAGGACATAAATAAGTCTTTAATGTGGACTTCATGATAGGTAACTCCTGCAGAGGCATCTATCAACTGTGTATAATGGTTATTTGCAACTCCCTGAGGAGTTTGAGACAACAGCTGACAATTTCTCAAGGTTTTTTTTGCTGCTAGCATTCACAGCAGGGTTAGCCTCTTCCTCAAGGAATGGGCCTGGCCCTTTAGAAGATTGGTATCACTCTAATTTTCTACTGTTCTGAAGAAGATAAAAAGTTGGCTTGAAGAAAGTAGAAAGTTGGCTCTAAGAAATGATACATCAGAAAACTCCAAGATTACAAAAAATTCTACATCAAGCTCGTGGTTCAACTGTGCAAATAAAAAATAGGGCTGGTCTGTCATTAGAGTTGCTTAATCAGAATAAGAGCACTGCTCATTAGAACCTCATTCAGAATATTCATACTTTAAGACAGATCTTAAAAATAATTGCTTGATAAACATGGTTTCTTGTAATATTTTTCCCTATTGAAAGCTGCGTGAGTAGTTTTATTCTTTTGTGGAAGTTCTCTATTTTCCATTCTCTATTTTTTTCTTAGTATTACTGATGTTGGAATCTGCCATGTCCTTACCAATTTAACCAATCACTACAAAGCTTTTTTAGCTAAAGGAATGAAAATCAATATTTTGAAGACCAAACTGCCACCAGCTGGCTCAGTCTGGGTAGGTGCTAAGCCCTTCTTGATGCCTCCAATCATTGCTGTGTCCAGGGAAAAGTGAGTTTGGCACAGTCCACCCAATCATACAGTTCTCATTGTCCCTTAGGCAGCCTGTGTGAATCAAAGATTACTTAATTTACCTTTTCTTAAGATTCCTTCATTTTCTCCCTTGCCCTTTCTGTGCCAACACAGTGGTTTGGTTAGTTATTAGCCAAGAAATAGTAGATTCCCTTACAAGCAGCCTCACTGATAAAATATGAAAAGATAAAATGCAAAAGTGAATTTTAGTGGAAATGTTGTAGGTGTGTAGGACCAGGCATTCTGAAGAACCTGTGCCAGAAATTTCCAGTGAGCCCTGGAGGTGTCAGGGCACAGTGTTACCCTCAGAGGTGAGAGAAGCTGAGCTGGAGCAGCTCCACAGAGCAGCCTCATGCAGGGGTTTTATAAAGAGTCACTGGAGCAGCTCCATCACTGTGACCACCACTGAATGCAGGAGACTGTTCTGCCCTCCTAGAGGTGAATGAATGTGATTCTGTTCTTCTCTGCCAAGGTCAGGATGAAAGACACGGGAAGTGAAGATGTCGAGTTTGGACTTGGAATGTTTATTATGTCTTATCTATTTACAGTATTTACAGGCTCATGAGCCATGAGTTCAAATAGCAAGCCCAGGAAACGAGGTGAAATGGAGAGCTTCTAACTCTTACCAAGGTTATTTAAGTGATAATTACCCAATAACAAGGTGGCACCTATATTATTTAGACTTTTAACCCAATAATGACCACCCAAGTCCTGCAATGTGGACCTTCTTCACCCAATTACAGAAAACCACCCAAACCCATGAAGAAGAAGGAAGGAGGCAAAGAAGAAGGACAAAGGCAACACCCAAATCCTCCATCTTGACTCATATGTATTACTATACACTAAACCCCCAATTCTAAGTTTCTAGGATTCCAACAAATTAATAAAGCCTGCAAATAGAAATGCTCACCCCAATCCTTTCCTCATATAAATTAAAAGTGGAAGTGAGGTCAGAAGGGGAACTTTGGCTACAGTGTGTTACTAAATCAAGCCTCTGTGACGAGTTAAATTAAACATTTGACATAACTGTTTTATTTATCAATACATAGACCACCATAACTACTGATGCTGGCTAATTTTTATACCTGTGCAGTCTCTCCCTGACTTTATTATCCAATCAGATCAAAGTCAGGCATCTAACTTCCTAACAAAAATCAGTTAATGCATTCTACAGAAAAATAAAACTTCTGAGTGAGAGTAAAAGTGATACCTCGTGCAAAAGGAAAAAAAAAAAAATGAAAAAAAAATCTTACAGTAGAACAATATTTTTCTCTCTTTCCAGTTTTCCTATACAGTGAGACCTCCTGCTTTTGTTGGTAGCTCTCCATATTCATGAAAGATAGAGACAATCAATGTTTTGAAGAGAGGTGTTTACCTTTTTGATGGACTAGGCATGCTCTGTGCTAATGTTATTCTTTTAAAAAACAAATAGAAAAAAAGTTTTCTGTGCTTTCAACAGAAATGCTAATTCATTATAAATATGGGGAGTAAATTGCCCTGGTTTTCTTTACAGTGTGATTTAACACACTCAAGAACTTTATGATGTCTCTCTTTGCCTTTTCATCTCTAGATTAAACAGCCACAGTTCCTGAATTATTTGTTTTCACTGCAAAGGGATTGCAATAAGTATATTGTATAATGATAGTCACAGAATGGTATCCTAGAAATATATCCTTATATGTGTTTGAGAGACTAGGACATATGACAGAGCATATGAATAAGAAAATAAGCATTAAATGGAACAGAAGAAGCACTAAGAATTATAGAGTAGGGTATGAAATAGAATATTTACCAATACTGTTTAGAAAAAACAGTATAAAACCACAAAAAAGAGGGAGCTGCTCACAGCTGTGTCCCAACCAGCTGTAAAGAATGGGCTTGTGATGTTCAGGAAGGTTGAGGTGACAATTCCACACACATCACAATTGCCAAAGGATGGCCCATAGATTTATAGGATGTCTATCAGAGAGACTTTGCCTGGAAGATAAAGACAATTCAATGATGAAGAAACTGAGAAAATAAACATTAAATTGCTGGAATTAGGGAAAATCCTGACTCCTTGGAGAGCAGAGGTTGATTAACAGCAACTCTGCCAAAAAAAAAGTTAAACGGGAAGTAACAGTGATCTAATGACAGGAGCTGGCATGGAGTTTGGAAATAAAACCAGACTCTAGGAGGGAAAATCCTGGAGGAGGAAAGATGGATCAGAGTTCCTCCCTGGAAGGAACTCCTAAATGTTTATTTCTCCTAAATGAACGTTTTCAGTTGAAGAACCATGGAGTGCTTTGCTCTGATTTGGCTCCTGTGGCAGTTTTTTGGACTCCTGCAGATGTATAGAGAGGAAGATGTTCATTCTGTATGGGTGAAAAAGTGTGAGACTGCTTTGGTAGCTAATTAAGTACAGGGATGTAATGATGATTAACCCAACAAAGAAGGAAAATAGTCTGAGTGAATGTGGGGCCAAAAGGAACCCAAACAATCAAGTTATAATGAAAGTTAAACCCAGTGTAGTCTCCTAAAAGAAAAAAGAAATAAATGAATTTCCTACAAATTTTGATAATTTTCCTATAAACCCCAGTTCTTTTTCAACAAATTAAAAGCTGATTGCAAAAAAACAAGAAACTACAATTGCTTCTGCTTGTTATTAAGAAAAGATTTCAATTTCCTAGGGAACAGATAAACCAAGCATCAAAGTATAGCAGCATGACATTTCTTTTTATTTTTAATTTTTCATATGACATTTTCATTGGACACATCAGAGAAAGCAGCAGGCAGGCTGTTTTGGCTTTAAAGTTGGAGAAATAGAAGAAATAGATAATTCAGATTCAAGCAGATGTAAGATCAACATAAAAGATGCTGTTTTGGGGAAGTCAGTGACATTAGCTAATCAAGAAACCCCACATTTCTGTCTTAATGCTTTTCTTTCCTGGATCTCTTGAGGCTGCCAGCAGCAATCACTTTGTTAACCAGAAAACAAAATGGTAATTGGAAATTCACTTAAAAATGCAACCTTCTGAATAAATCCAGGTCTAGAGCAAGAAATTATGCAAACCTAATGGATTATGTTAAAATGAAAGTGCTAGAGGGTGAGATTAATCACAGTGAAAAGTGCTGAAGGAGTTTCATTGAATGTTTGAAGGATGAATAATGTGAATTATTAGCAAAGAAACCCACAAACCAAAAGCAAAATAAGCCTGAAACTGGAGCAGAAACCTGAGAGCTTTTAAATGGAAAGAAGTGGAGGAAAATCCTGTTCTGGGACTGTTGCTGAGACCCATAAATCTGGAATTGCTCGTGTGTGGTGCTGGGCAGAGGCAGAAGAGGCAAAGGAGGAAATCTAAACCCACAGCACCCTCCCACACCTGTCTATATTGTATTCTGCCCTTCAGAAATCAGTGTAAATGATTAAACACACAGGTATTTAACCCAGACCAAAATCAAAGCCTGAGCTTCCAGCAGCACTGCTGCCATCAGAAATGTTCCCATCAATGCTTCCTTTGCTTGGAGCTGCCTTTGAAGCTGAATCTTTTCATCTGGAGTCTCAAAGCCTTGTTTTTCCTCATGTTTGGCCTTTGGAAAAGAGAATTCACACCTGATCTGGGGGGACACCAGGCTTTAGGGCCTTCCCCAGCAGCTGAGGGAGGCAAAGTGCAGGGCAGAGGGAGGAGGGAGTGCTGTGGTGACACTGCTCATGCACTGGTGTGTGGTGTGAGCACACAACAGCCAGGCTGAGCTCTTGAAAGAAAATTTATTTCAAAAAATACAGAAAAAGCTATATATCCAGTTTTCTTACAAGGAAGGAGAAGCTTACAGATATAATCAAGTGTGGAGGCAGATATGGTGGCTCTGTGCTGTCTTAAAACTGGCTAGTGTTTCAAATTATTATGAAGGTGACAAAGTTCTCCTAATCTTTACATAATCTATTTCTTTGTTTTATTTTTAAGAGTTAATTCTGAATTTAGGTCCCTAGTTGAGTTCTCTGGGACATACACAAGACTTCCTATATCTGTTGTGTTAAAGAAGATGAAAATGTCTTCCTTTCCAGACTGAATTAGAGCAGGATTGTGTGGATGTGGTCCATCTCCCCAGGATTTTGTCCTAAGGTGGCATTTAGCTCCATTTTCCACCTGAAATCTTAATGTGATATAGTCTGTATTGATTCTCCTTATCCTTTGGGCTCATCTGTGTGTTGGCTTGAGGGGCAGAGGGCTGAAGGGTCAATGTTGCAGGGCTGGAGCAGTTGATCCCACAGTTCAGTCACACAACAGGATCATTTTGCTTTCCTTCCTTCAGATGTCTGGTTTGATCCAGACAATATTCTGCCACAGAGACCCCGTGGATCCTGAGAACCTCTCCTAACAGATTTATATTCCAAAATATGGAGGGATAATCCATCCATTTAGCTGTGATGTTGGCAGAGTCCCCAAGAAGTAAATCCCCCTGACACACTCTCAAAGTCTGAATGCTGAGTAACTCATCCAGTGTTCAGAGTAGATTTTAATTCTGTACATTAATTTGTAAAGCAATTACATACTCATGTAAAGTCGGCATGCTTCAAAGAAGCAGCTGAAAAGCCAAAAGGATTGAAAAATAGCTACAAAGCATAAGTATGTTAAATTTCCAGTTTTTAAAACTAACCTTACAAATGCATAAATGTTTTGTTAAATCATACAAATCATGAAATAAAATACATATGTTAAACTGATCATCCTTGTTTCTTTGCAGAGTTTACATGAAGTAAATTAATTTACTATTTCTACAAAACGGAAGTGGCTTTTTAAATATAGATTAGTGGACTGGATTCTTTGTTCACGCTGCATTTACTGTTCTAAATCTGTCAATGGCAGCCTTATTACACCTGATTTATCCATGACATTGTGCTCTGCTGTGTAGGGGCTGAGCTGTGTTTGGAATGGGTCAACAGTGAATCAATCCTGATTAACTCTGAACATTTCTCTCATGGATCTGCTGCTACTCGAGGTGTCCCTCTCACTGTGCAGCAGGACAGGTGTCACTGGCACAAAATCAGCCTCTTCACTCTCCTCTTTTATTCCTGGATGGGATCAGAATATATGGGAACATTTGCAGCACAAGGTTGAGATATTTTAGTTCCTTTAAGCATTAACTGCATTTGCTGCTTGTAAATCAGGATATGGCTTGCATTTAATTGTAATATATATATATACCTTTCTATCTTATTAAAGAGTAAAAATTACAAAATCACAAAATCATTTAGGTTGGAAAAGACCTCTAAGAACACTGAATCCAACCTTTAACTGATCACCACCTTGTCAACTCAGATTAAGATTTGATCTGTGGTGTGTTCATGGGACCAGTTTCATGGCCTCTGATAGAATTATCCATATGAATAAAGAAACAGAATATAATGTGTGTGGAATTGAGGTCTGCCCTGCACGTTCTCAAAGGGAATGCTTATTTGTTTAAATTTTGCCTTCACTTGGATTGAAAATGGAGAAAGTAAGTTCCACCAACATTATGAAGCCATTTCTTCAGTCTTACCAGCATAAAAGCTTATTTCTGAAATTGTATCATCTACTTTAGACATAATTAGAATAAAGCACTGCTGTTTTCTAGATGTGGCAGGCTTGGCCTTTGCAAGCCAGTGTGCAGAAGGCACTTTGTGCTTCAGTAATTTAAATTCATTTTTCCATTTAGGAAAATTACCAGATAATTATGTTTAGTGCATTGCAGATGTATAAAATCAACTTGTTGCAGGCGCAGCCAGGCTGTGATGCAGGCAGCTCTGGCTGCTTGAGCTGTGCAATTTGCAGTTATCCCTGCACTGGGGCATGAGGGAGCAGCTCTGATGGGCCTCCTTAAATTCAGTGTATATGTGGTGTATGGGTAGGATGTTAATATGGTTGAAGCAGATTTTCCTGCACAGCTTTTTCCTTTCCAGCTTGGAAAGAATATCTGCCTCTGACCTGGAAGCCATATGGCAACAAACATGCACTTGCTTACTTGTGTCCATATAGACTTTACCTCAGTTTGCCCCTCTCCCAGTGTCTGGTTTCCTGCAAGTGAATTAATTGTTGGAATGTTCTGAATATTCATCTCCTTTGGGAATCTGCATGTTGAGGATGTGAAGGTTCAACCTGCCACTCAGTTGTTAGGCACTGGAGACTTGGGAGTGGTGCCTTAAGTTTGAGCTTTCATGTTTTTTCAGATTCTGTGCTGCCCAGGGGTGCAGTTCTGAGCCTCATATTAAGTGTCAGTCAGCTCTGCACAGAGCAGGGACACAAACCAAATCCTTTTCCTGCTGGAGACCAAGGACAACTTTCAGACCCAAAAGCACAAACAAGGGTGGGCTGAAGGGAGGAACGAGAAGGATGGGACCTCACAACCTGGAGCTGGAATTGGACAATTAAACCCCAATATGCAAATGGACCAAAACTTACAGAAGTGTGAGACCTCTTGACCAGTTAACCATTTTGTGACCATTTTGGGTCCACCTTGGGTGTAGCCCTGGCCAGGCTCTTGTCCTGCCCAAGGTGTACCCTAAGGCCTTTTAAGAAATCCCTACTTTATTCTCTATCTCTGTCCAGTCTCTGTTCCAGGTCAGCCTTTCCCAGGCATCAGGAGAAGTCTTTGGCAATGCCCCTGAGCTCAGATGCTCTTCTCTTGGGAAGGTCAAAATTTAATTCTTGAACGAGTGACATTTTCTGTCTTTTTCTACAAGCCTTGTGGCAGATATTAAAGGCACTGCTCTAGGAGGTGAATACCCTTGGGAATTCAAACTGAAGCTTTTCTCCTCACTCCTCACTCACTCACTCTCTGAAGGCTCAGAGAAATATTTGCCTCACTTCCTTACCAATAATCCTGGTTCTGGCAATGTGCTCCAAAGGTGTAGAAAACACAGCAGCTTTGTCTGTTACCTGAAGAGAAATAGAAACGTGTCAAAAAAATACATATCTGCAGATGGAAGTGAGTGATTTGTGATTATTTTAGGTGGTTCAGAGCCCTTTGCATATTTGCTTTCTAATCGAGTAGGAAATGCAGGTGGAGCAAGCACAGCTCAGCTCAAGCTCTTCCAATATACACGTCATGGACTTCCTCAGTTTCTCATCCCAGCTGACTTCATGGACAAAGCTATTCTGACCCAGGACAGCTGTTTTTGGTGTGCTATTTATCTTAGTCATTTCTATCACTGAAAGTTTTGAGGGAAATACATAGTTTTAAACCCCACTACAGAGTGGGGAAATAATTGTTCTTCCATTCCCTCCCTTTTACTATAATGGCCATTATAAAAAAACCCCATGAAATTAATCATTCAAAAGTTTGACATTGGGGATTGCTGTCGCTATTAAGGACTGTTTCAAAGTAGAAACTGAACTCTTGATCTTCAAAGGACGGGAAAAGAAAATTCCATGAAAAGCTGCACTCCTGAAATGTGGATATGAAGATTGGTGCAATATTTCCCAATGCCAAATCAGTGCAAAGATTTTAAAGGACTGGAATTTTAATTATTTACAGAAAATTACTTAATGTGTCATTGATTCAAATTCTTTTGCTGGTTACAGCACTGACATGGTATTTTAAATTTTATAGCATTCAAAGCAATTATTTTTGTGTTGGATATTTCTTGAAAGGTAATTTTCACCCAGTTTGCTTTTTATAAGAAGAGGTTATCTTCAAATATAAACATTGATAAATGGGTCTGACAACACAACAGGCTGCCCAATATTTTTTCTCCTGAAATTCCAGCTTCAATGGATTTAGGATTTATGTGTTCTCAAGGAACATCTTTGATTAAATGAAATCAAATATTTGACTTCTTAAAGGTCAGCAGGTTATATACAGCTAAGATTGTAAAAATATTCAGAATGCCAAAGAATTGGACTAAGAAACAGTTTCACCTTATTGATGCAAAAAGTGCAGTCATGGGGACTGAATCTGTAAATGAGCAAAATACTCACATGCATCAAGCTGAGAATGTGAACTTAGACACAAATTAATTTGTATCTGTGTCATGCAGCACCATTAAAATTCTTTCCACAAATAAAAGTGAACGGGGCTTGACTCCACTTTAAATATAGTGTTAGGCATAAGTAAATAGTTTAAATTTGAGAAATCTCTAATTTTCAAAAGTGTTACATTTGGTGTATAACGCTATACATAGAAGGACATGAACAGGTTATTATAATATCTGAGAAAAAGTGTTTAATGAACTACAATTAGATTTTCCAGTCAGTCAAAATGTGAGAAGTTCCACGCTTACAATTAATCTGAATTTCTTTGTTAGAAAAAGAACAAGGAAAAGGAGTGCCCAAGTTGCCCTCAATTTGTTCTCTAATTTGGGCTGAAACCTTTCTCTGCAGATATATCTGGAGCATGATGGGCAGGGTGAGTGTGGAGTGAATGAGGTTGGTCTGTGTCCGTCAAAACTGTGGGAAAACTCCAGAGATTTCAATTTTCCTGTTTCCAAAAGGAAAAGGTTTAGACCCCAGTGCAATATTGCACGTGAATGATTTTATGTTCAGCATTATGATGATGCAAGCCACAGCAACGTGGAGTGCTGCAATAGACAGATGTAGATGATTATTTAAAATGTTTTTGTAATTAACTTGCCCAGTTCCATTAGCTTATAAGTGTCTACTACTCAGCATAACTAATAGGAATTTTATGGGGAATCAATTAGGGTGGGAAAGCAGATTCTCTGGCTCTTATGATCTGGAAAGATAAGAATTCAGGAACAGAAATAAAGTTTCTCATTTCTCTCAGAATTCAAACAAATTATACATCTGGCTCAGGGAGCAGTTACAAATTGTGGCTTTTATAGAAAAGCTGTTTGGAAAAAAACCCCTCATACTAAAGCCAAAAACTTAAATCAATGAAAGTACCTATTAAATAGCATGGAACAGCTCGGGTAACACGACCAAAAGAAATGAAATCCATAATTAGAATATTGGAGGGCTTGCAGCAATGGCTGGGAACAAGCAAATTGTTCATGGAAAGCTTCTCAGAGCTGGGATTAGAGTAATGGATGCCTTGAATTAGACTGATTTAGGTACTTAGGGTAGAAATGCAAGCTCCTAAATACACTTAGAAGAACAGGGTGTAGTTATGTGGAATGACATAATTGCTCTTTCATTGCTAAGCTGGTTTTTGGAAGTGTGGGAGAGAAATACAAGCAGATTTGTAACTGTGAATTAGGAGCTGGGATCCTGCACAGCCAAGGCTCTGTATGGAAATTGGTGGTGATGTCAGGGAAAAAAGGCCAAAAGCAGAAAACCCCTTCTGTGTGCTATGGGTTATCTCCCTTTGTCCCTCCAAGTGAATTCTGTGGAAGGTGACCAAGGTGGAAAATTCAAGCACAGGCTGTCACATTAATGATTTCTGAGGATCTGAGCAGCCTGTTTGAGCTCAGACTCTAGACCAAAGAGATTATTTTGAAAATCATTAATTGTACTTCCACTGGGACTGGCCTTTCTCAGCATAAGGGAATATTGTACAGACAGGGTCTCCATATAACAATTCTTCTGGTTTTATTTGTTGTTGTTATTTTCTTTCATCTAAGATGTGCTGCTGCAAGAGGTTTTCTTTCTTTCTTTCTTTGATTTTGCACTGTAGAGACCCATAATGTTGATTGGCCGAGTTCTGACTTCCTGCTGTGAGGCAGAATGAACAAAAAGTAGAAGATATTTCATTGAAATAATTAACCTACTGGTGCCACAAGTTAAACTTTAAATAATCTGACATTGAATATGGCTGGTGGTATTGTCTGATGGGTTAGTATCACTAAATGTTGCTTCTACTACAAAAAGCAATGTGAAAAAAAATTGTATTTTGTTGCAGCTGTGTTTGAGCTTTGTAATGGTAGCAATAATAACAAGAGCACTAATAATAACAATAATAAAAAAGCCACAGTATTTCTTGGTGAATATCTTATTTTATTTTCTGCAGTAGCTTTAGTTTTCTCTCAGTCCAGAAAATTTTGCCTGGTTCCTTTTTATTTCCTTATATGTTATTACCTGAAGAATGCTGAAATGAAGTGAAGTAACAATACAGTAAAAATGACCTTTTAATTCCTTATAATTGAGTAACTCAAAATAAATGAACATCTCTCTTACCTGTTCTTCATACACAACATATACGCTGTGCTGAAGGAAAAAAACTATTACTTGTGCTGATAAAGCCAGCAAGAAATACCATAAAAAGATTGGAATTTTTCTAAAGATTCTTCAGAATGCCACTAGCAGCAACCCAGGGATGTATAGCTGAAGTTTTGTGTTTGTTTTTAATTCCTGGAGGAGTTTAAGAGAAAGGATCACCATTCCTTCTATAAAAAAACCAATAAATTGAGTGAATGAAGCCGTTTAGATACAAAATTGTTCCCCTTTTTATGGGTAGAAATAAAGTCCTTTTCATTTATTTCAATATGAACCTCTTGCTACTGCTCATTTTATACAGCAGTGGATCAGTTTCCTATTCACTGGTTGTTCCAAAGATGATTTTTTCACACCTCCACAGCTGCTCTGACCTGGAAAGCAGCCAGAGCAGTCCCAGGGTGTCTCGAATTTCACCTGATCCTGATGTGCCTCTGAGTCCTGTCAAACCTCAAAGTCTGCCCAAGAGCACTGTCAGTGCCCTCCTCCTCCACTCTGAATTCACAGGGATGACCTTGAGGTTTTCTGGAATCCAGAGAACATGTTTAATTCTCATGGACATGTAACAAGTTCACCAGGAGAGACTTTAGCCCTGCTCTTCATTTTTGCACTACAACCCCAAAAAGGGGTTTAGATCCCATAGCCACTGAGATTCCTGTATAAATACATACTGCAAATTGTATTATTTGTGTCCTTCTGCCCTAAGGAGTACTTTGTTCCCTGAAGGGGTCATGGTGCAGTCCTGGGACAGAATTAAACCTCCTGAATCTGCTTTGTTTTCACCAGTTTTAGTATTTCTGTCTCATTCTCTTAAATGAGAATTATAAATGGCCACCAGATCCTCCAAGCTAATACTCTGTGAAGAATTCTCGAAGTTTTGGAAGTTGAATTAAAATTTTTGGTTATTTAATAGCAATGTTAATCACTCAATCTAGATTTGTAGACCATTAAACTAAAAATCTTGGAAGACATGAATATGTCTGTAAGCTGCTGTGGTACAGTTTGTGATGTTCATTATCACTTTGCCATTCTCCTAAATCCCTTGAGACTCTCTTCTAGAGATTTTAAGGCTTTCTTAATTATGGTTAAGGCGTTATTAAGCCATTTTCTACAGGGCTCTGTTTGATCTGCTGTAATTTGATGCACACATTGGTAAGAATTGGGAGTGCTCATTGATAGTGACAGACATGAAAGTTTAATATGAAAGGTGTGCACTAGCTCATTGCTCTGGCAGAGTTTTTCACTATTTATTCCTTAGAAAACCAGAAGAAACAACTCAATTTTCTAGGCTTTGTTTTAGGCTCCTAGAGCATCAAGTGTCAAATTAATAATAATAATAATAATAATAATAATAATAATAACAATAATAATAATAATGATTATTCTTATTACTGGTTTTTTGACAAACATTATTATTATTATTATTATTATTATTATGTTTGCTCAACAACTTTTCTGACTGGTGGTTCCATCAGGGCTGCCCAGGCCATTCCCTGCTGAGCTCCTTTCCAGCCAGTGTTCCAGCTGTGATTCTTTCCCAGCTGCAATGGGGATAGTGGGACAACAACCCAGACAAATGCAGACCCCACTGTGAAATACATTTTGTCCATAAAAAGCTGTTTCAGCTCCTCTATTCAATTCCATGCCAATGCTTAGCCCAAACATGTCTGAATTTTCACATTTTCCCCAGCAAAGGCCATTTTTTGTGTGCTTTTCTGCATCCTCTGTTTTCCATTTCACACAGGAACACCTGGCACTGTCTGCTCCCCAGACCCCCCAGGATGAAATGTGATTGCTTGTTGCTTTCTTCCAGGCAATAATACCAAAAATATTATTGTTTCTTCCTCCTTTACTCCTCTGCCCTTTAAAGTTTCCATGTTGCTATCAATTTCTGTATTCCCTGTTCCATGTTTTCTGGCAACTCCTACAGTTAATTTGGGGTTTGTGATAAGGAGAACCCCCACATTCTTTTGTCCCAAACATCCCCTTTTCCAAAAGATTTAGTTCTCTACCTTGCCTGAATTATTTTGTGATGCTGCACATAAGGATTTTGTTCTGGAGCTGGGAGGAAAGCTGAGGTGGTTTCAATGCAGCACAGAGGAGCCAAGCTTGGGATGGGATTTTTTTTGAGAAAGCAGAGACAGGACTGACAAGAAGGTTGAAAATAGAATTTTTATTCCATTAAATTCACTCTGAATTTCTGCACTTAGATATTGGACATAAAAAATATTGAGCTGTCTTGTAGCAGATCTTCAGAGCTTTCTCTTCCCAAGCCTTGGAGAGGAGCAGCTGTTCCCTAAAGGCTCTGGGACTGTGAATGTCCAGCAAGGCAGCTGCTCTGGGGCAGAACCAGCTCCCCAGCCTCTGAATCTTTTGACCTCCCTTAAGCAGAGAAATGCAAGTCAGCAGCGTGAGATGAAAATTTTAATTAATTACTTCAAGGTAATTAACGAGCAAAAATTTCTACCTGTGCCAGAGATCTGGTTTGCAAGTGTGTGCACCTGTAGGGTCACAGGCACAAGCTAAAGTCAGCAGGACATTTTCAGTGCAGTTATTTGGTTTTGTTTAAGGATTAATGCTTTTGCTTTTGTATTTTTTATTTAGCTTTCTTTGGTTTTCAGTTTTTTTGGTTGCTTGTGATTTTGTTTGTTTGATTTTTGGTCTTTCCTAATTTGGAATAAAAAGATAGAATGGTATTTCAAAACACATGAAACGTTTAGTGGGAACTCGCAAGCTGATTCTTTTCTATTTCCATTTCCTTGGGAGCAGTACAGAGACAGTACAGCAGACCTGGCTGTGTAGAGAAAACCCTAAAAATGCAGGAAATAACCTGCCTTTTGAGATTCCTGGAAGTGTCCAAGGTTGGACGGGGCTTGGAGCAACCTGGTCTGGTTGAAGATGTCCCTGCCCTTGTCAGGGGCTGGACTAGAAGACTTTACAGGTCTCTTCAAACCCAAACTATTCTCTTCAAACCCAAAATTGGGGGAAAAAATCAATATTAATATGTTAATATTAACCAATGTTAATATGTTTCTCTGCCAGGGAGAGGTTGCACAGGACAATTCCTGCTCTTCATCCTCAGCACATTCTGCACCTCCTTCTTCAACCCTCCTCTTGCTGGGTTCTGTGTCTCTTCATTCCCACATGAAGGATTCCAGGCAAATGGATCTGCTCTAGTTTCTCAAAATTTGGGTGGTTTTCCCCTCCCAATTTTAACAACGTTTAAGGAAATGAGTGATGAGCTGTCCATAAAATCAGAGAATAGTTTGGGTTTGAGAAGACCTGTAAAGTCTTCTAGTCCAACCTCTGACATGGGCAGGGACATCTTCAACCAGACCAGGTTGCTCCAAGCCCCGTCCAACCTTGGACACTGCCAGGAATCTCAGCTCTCCCTGAGCTGTAAACACAGGATAATCAATATTCCTCCTTTAGCTCAATGTACTTGTGTTTGGTGCATGTTTACAAGACACTGTGGAGGTGAAAGTTCTCATGGAGGTGATGAGTTTCCTGATTAATTGCCACGATTAATTGCAGAGCTCTGTGGCTGTCCCTGGCTCCTTTTAGGAACGCAGGGTGGCTGCTGCTCTAACAATGAGGGTGATGAACCATGTCAGAGACAATTACTGTCTGTGAAGTGCTGGGAAAAGGCAAGTGGGAATTGCTATTCCATCACATGATTGCTCTTGGTCTAGTTTATTTATCAAGCAAGAGATTCTAGAATTGACCTAGCAGATAGTTCAGTCTTCTAACAGGTTTAATTACCATGATTTTGCTTGTGTTAGGCTGAGTTACACCAAATGAAGTCCATGTGTTGTTATTATTTGTAGAAAACGCTTGCCTGTCCCTCTATTTGCCCTTTATCAGAAAAAAAAAAAAAAAAGAAAAGAAAAGAATAATTTAATTTTTTTTCCTCATCTCACTTATCTATTTCATTGGAGGGAATATTCAGCATAAAAGTCTGTAGGGTTGATTTGGCAAGAGCCTAAGAGCAGTTGCAGCAGTGAGGTTAATGCACAGCATTTGCTGCTCCATTTTGTGTTCCCAAACACCTGCACAGCACCCACAGATGAATCAACTTATTTTGCAAAGTGAAACTCTATAACAGCAGATACGGAAACTACTTCATGCAGTTAATTTTGAGGTGAATTAATGAATGGCACGATTGAGTGATGTTTGAGCTTCAGGGTACTCATTAACATAAAGGCAGGCTGAGTTAATTAGAGACCATTTTAAATGTTAAAAGTGTGTTTTCCTTTTTCTCTTGAAATGCAAAGAGTGTCCCAGTTCAGTAGGTGAAGAAAGGCGATCCTCAGCTGGGCATGTAGAAAGGAGAAGTCAGGGTACACCATTAAAAAACCTTGTTTTTAATTAGGTTGGCACTGAAGCAGCATGTGCTTACCTGAGAGAAGGTCTGCACCAAGTGACATTGCTCTTTATTTTCCCTGCAAAATCAGCATTCAGTGGGTTTTTTTAAAATCAGCATTTATTACAGTCAGATAAAAGGTGAAAAGGCACCACTTAGCAAATGAAGAATTTCTAAATCATTTTAGACCTACCTTTTACTGTGAACCACCTCCTTTAAAAAATGTAATTACGTTAAGAGGAATTGTTCTCCATCTTGAATGTGGGAGAAGATGAGCAGAAGAAGATTTGACTTCCTGATTATTTAATGTTTTACAAGCTGAGTACATCCAGAAACAAAATAAAAAATACAAGAAGTGTGGTACTGAACTTCACTCCTTGAGTGAATTTAACAGTGTAACTTCAAATAGAAAGTTACCGAAATTTTATTCAATAAAATTTCTAGATTAGCTCATGATTTCTCCCATGATGAAAGGTACAGGTAGGTTTCTTCCAAGATTTGAAAGGAATCTTGTCAGCTGGTCCTTTAAGCATGTCAAAAAATATTTAGAAGAGTTTTGCTGAAGTTGTGCCTATCCCTGCATTGGGTCCCTTGTCAGTGAAATATTGCTGAGAATATAAGTATGTCACTGGCATATTTTAATCACTTCTTTCAAAATTAATGGTTATTGCTACTACAGATTTCATTATTTGTTTGAGTTTTTGTAGTAATCATCTCCTTCTCCATTGGGCAGATGAAATTTATTCAACTGAGCAATCCACGGGAGTGACACTAATGAATTGTCCTGCAGAAAAAAAGTGGAAATATTTAATTTTCCTTATTTTTTACAGTCAGGGTGTCTTTTGGTTTTGACATTAATTTGGTTTGAGATGTTGAGTGAGCTCAGTGCTAAACCAGAGCAGAGACTGAGGGAGGTGGGACCTGGATACAGAGAAAAAGGATGGACAGGACGTGGCTACAGAGAAATAGGATGGCTGGATGAAAACCTTGCAGGACAGTATGGAAAAAGGAGTGAAAGAGGTTTTATAACATTGTGATAATAAAATCATGATAATTTAAAACATTGTAATAATGATATCTGGCAATTTCAACCAGAAGGGTGTTTTATTTTAACTTGGGATTGACTGAACCTGGTTTTGGCACTGAGAAATTTGATTATTACGATTTTTCAAAATCTGTTAATTGTAATAAATACAAGTGCAATTCCCTTAAAGATTTTCAGAAACAGATTGTAGATTTTTCTTCAGCTCACAGAGCATTGAGCATGACTGAGTATTATTGCTTGTTTCCTAATTCCTCATGCCACCTTCTAATTCTTGAATTTTCTACTACTTTGTTACGTTTAATGCACATTATTTATTTTTAGAAGTGGTTTGAAGCTGCTTGTAGGGTTGGTTATGATGTTATATATATTTTCTGGGTTAGCTCATGATTTCTCCCATGATGAAAGGTACAGGTTGGCTTCTTTCAAGATTTGAAAGGAACCTTGTCAGCTGGTCCTTATCAGCAGCTTCTTGCTGTCCCTGTAGCACTGCCCTTGGGATGCTGCTGGGAGACAGAAAAATCCCTTTTCTTGCAGTTATATCCTGATATAATTGTTCATTTTGTAAAGGTCCCTCCAAACAGGAAGATTTTGACATTCATTTCAGTCTTCCTGCTCTCACTTCAAATATGCACTCCTCAGGAGAAGTCAGAATGCCCCCAAAGATTAATAGCACATTATTCAGCTGAAGGAATGTGATCAATAGGGATACAGGAAGCCACAGTGTGAACGTGTGGGTGAGAAAACCACTCCATTGATCTGACATAATGAGATTTTGGGACCTTCAGTGCTTGTGTCGTGCCACTCGTTTTCAGCAGAGAATGCAGTCCTTGCCCAGACCAGTAAATTTAAACCTGGTTTAAAAGTGAGTAGGTTTTGTTGCACTTTGTGCCCTGTGTGAAATGAGGGAATGGGTCTCAGCAGAAATCTGCAGTCTAGAGGAGCAGCACTGCTAAAATGAGATTAATTTCCTTGCTTTATTTTAGGTTTCATGGCATTATTTTCTGACTTGATGGCTCATATTCTATCTGTTATCTACCTGCATGTGAGACAATGTGCTTAATCTCTTTTGAATTCCTGCATTAAACCTTACTGGCTTTATCATTCAAATTCATGTTTGTTTGCTAGGGCAAGAGAATTGGTATTAACTATATAAATGGGTTTCTAGATTAGTGTTTTTGTTCTTTCCTAGTAAAAAGTGTGAAATGGTATTTTTAGAGATCATTTGGCCTTCAGGGTTTTCTCTTTTTTCTTAGTGATCTTTATTACTTCAGCAGAACTGCAGCAGAGCCTCAATTTTGTTTTCAGTAGCACAGTCCTATTCACTGAACACCTGTTTTGGATGAAATTGCATTAGCATTATTTCTTTGAGAGCTAAAAAAGTAATAATTGCCCTTTAAGTTTTAATCAGGCTTTTCAATATGGCACAAATTGATAAATTAATTGACTTTTTTTTTTTAAGTTGCTGGACAAACCAATGAAGGTGACAATTGCCAACTGAGATTGTTTTACAAAGCCTTCCAACAAAGTTTCTATGATGGAATTTTTATTTTATTTTCTTTTTTTATGAGCATATTGCATTATTTGTGTGTTCTCTTGCAGTCCTCATGGAGCAGAAAGGCAGCTTTCAGTCATGGCAGTTGTGTGGTGATGGAGATAGCACAGAGAGCAGGAGGAATGAAGATGTAGCAGCAATTAATAGTTCTTTTACCCTGGCAGAGTATTTGGACAACCAGTGAAGCCTCTCTGACTTCCTGCAGTAAAAACAGGGCTAAATAGCTCAGCTCAAGGAGGGTGAAGCACAGCTGGCTGGGGGACAATCTGGGTCCTCTTTTCCACTTCACCATTTATTTCCAAGGGTGGAACCTCATCTAAAATATTTTAATGCTGCAGATGTTTCCTGCAAGGCTAGATCCTGACAGCAGGAAAGGCAGAGTCGGAATAGTGGGAAAGATATATATATATATGTATATATGTGTATATATAAATATATATATATTTAAAACTGAAATGCTTTAAAATTAATTAATGTAAGCCTTCTTAAATCCACTTTCTGTGTATCTTCTACAGCCTTACCTGCATGCCTAGCTGATTAAGAAAAATCAATGTTGTCTTATGCTGTGCCTTTAGAAGGAGGAAGTCATCCAGCAAGTTTTTGTGTCTTTTTGAGTCAGGGAAATTTGACCTTCAAAGATGATCAAGGAAAATACTATTGTAACACAGAACTGTGTTCATTTCTGATGTAAAAAGCACTGGCAAATAATTTTGTATTAGGGAAGGAGGCAGTGATTTCAGTTCACCTCCCCTCTGCTCCTTATTAATCAGCTGCATGTCAAAGGATAATAATTAAGAGAACATACAGAGAATATTGATTTCTGTCAGGTTGCTGTAAGTTGCACAAAAATGAGAGATTGGACAGATGTTAAATACCTCTTGATATTTTTGTCTTTGAGAAATCACTCTGGGCACATTTGGAAATTCCACTGCTTCTCATTACTGCAGAAAGGCCAAGAGATGATTACCCAGTCCATTAGAAAATGCTACAATTCTTCCCTAACAGCATCACCAGAGTGAGTGAAAATGCACATAATAATTTTGTTTCAGCAAGTGGCCACCTGCACATCTGACAAGAAAATGTCACAATTGCAGAGAAGCAGTGCAGACCTGTGAAAGCTCTCCTGACACCCACCAGAAAAGAAAGAGATGCTGAAAATCAGAGATTTAGGGAGGCCTGGAGGTCTGCAAAAAAGAGCAATTATGGATAGTGGTCTACCACAGACAAATAAAAGCTGATGCTTACAGTCGTGCCTGAATAACACCCATTTTATAGAATTGCTGTTTTGTTCCTTACAGATGTGCTGTACAGTGGGGTTCTTGTTGGGATTGTGATTGAACTGCAGGTTGCAATTCCTATATTTTCCTACCTTACACTCGTATGGTGATTTTAGGATATTGCAGCACCACTCTGCCAAATAAAAAAATCCCACAAAATATAATAAAATTTTATTTTATTTTATTTTATTTTATTTTATTTTATTTTATTTTATTTTATTTTATTTTATTTTATTTTATTTTATTTTATTTTATTTTATTTTATTTTATTTTATTTTATTTTATTTTATTTTATTTTATCAAAATTAATTTTATTTGAATGAAATATTTTATCTTATTTAGATAAAATTTATTGGTTTTTCAAATTTGATATTGCACATCCCACCCTGCACTCGTAGAATATCTAGAAGAATCTGGTCAGAAAGTTTTGAATTCTGGCAGCTTGGAAAAACTACAGCTCCAGTCTTAATGGCTTATATTTAAATTCTTGGACTCTATGATCTTAAGGGTCTTTTCCAACCAAAATGATTCTATGAGTTCAATGTTACCTGTTAAGGCGAGCACATTTTTTAATGCTCTGTTCCTAAATTAAATTTACTTTTTCCTTGCTGCTTTAACAGTTAATAAATCCCAGCCAAAAACCCACATGCTTCAGTAAAGTTGTATTGCACATTTGAATTCAATAAAGACTGGTATGGTTTTAAATACATATAGACATGTGTAGAAATATGTTTTATATACGTATATATTACTGATATGTTGCATATCTGAAAATATATCTATTAACAGTGCACTGGCAATAAATTATTGGCCAGTGCCTTGTTTGGGCCTTAGTACAAAATTCAAGGGAATGAAAAGGTTTTGTAAAATGTTACCCACCTAGAGAGACCTTTTAATAGAACCTGATCCAGCATTGTGGAAAAACGTCACCTCACTTTGTATGGGGTCTGGATAAGTGTTCCAGTGCTCACACAGAAACAAACTGCCTGGATTTCTTCTTGCCTGGAGGACAAAAAGTTAATTAGATTGGGACAACTGGGAATTCCTGCAGCCCTTTCCCTGTGTGCCTCTAGATGTGACAAAAATGTCAGGGGCTTTTAGCTTTGCATCAGGAGCACTTTGCTAGAATATCTTTCTAGATAAAGATATTCATCTTTATACCAGAGCTATAAAAATGACAACTGCACAGAGCAGGTATTTTGCTTCCAAGCCTCTGATGCCAGTGACGTTCTATGCCTGCATCTCTGCATGTTGGTCAAGCCCTGATAATTTGGCAGAGCAGTGTTATAAAATCCTGCTCAGTCTGTGAAGCTGGAGCTGGCACTGACTCGTTTGTGGTGCTTGGAGAAGTTGCTTATAAACAAAGAGACTGATTTAAACTGGTCTGACATTTTAAATTATCGCTGTTAAATCCTCATTGATCTGCATGCTTGTGGTTTTTATTGAGAGACAAGAGCAGAATAGCCTCTCTGATATAAAAAGTGTTTCTAAGTCATCCCTAAAAATTCTGAGCTGTGATTTTGCTATTTTACTAATTTTCATTGTCACGACCATGTTGTTAAACACAACACAGTACAGGGAATTTGAATAAGGGAATAATTTTCCCTTAAAACTCAGGGACATAATGTAAAAGATGGGAAACCTTTTTCAAACCATATTTTTCAGCAAAAAAAAAGTTGGAACAAGCTAGTTGATTCTCTCCATAAAGAAGGAGAAATATAAAAAATATAATGATTGCATGTTGTGCCTGGTAAATTTGGCAACAAAAAGGTGGTGGTGTTGTTCTGGCCAAACCAGAGGGGTCTTTGAAAGCAGAAAATCCATATGGACCTAATAGGAGATTTCATATTTTGTGTCATATTTTGTGTCATGTGTCATATTTTTTGGTCATTTGTTAGAATGGTTAACGAATTTCATTATTAAAAGAAGCCACAGTAGAAATCTCATGTGCCTCCCAGCCATCAAGTCCTGCTTTGGATTTGTTTTTTTTTACTCACAGAAATTGCCAGCTGAGATTTCAACGTGAAGGTATTCAGACACCATGGCAAAATTATTCTTGATTTCTGCTGGTGTAAGTGACGCAAATGTTCCACCCTGCAGTACAGCCATTAGTTTTTATAGCTGTCAGTAGAGAACACAACCAGAAATTGAGCTTTGAACATATTTGATGGAATCACACATGCTAAAAAGAGAAATGTGTGGGTTCAGCTCTGTTATGTTCCAAAACATAACCATGTGTTGCAGCTACTGACTAACTTGAGGGCACAATATTGTTTATGCACTGGATTTGGCATTTTTACACTTCCACCATGTTGGACTGAATTGATTATATAAGGATCATAAAAAGAAATTCCATATACTTTGAGGGCAATGATATTAATAGCAAATATTTACTTCATTCCATGTGATTTTGGAATTGTAATTCTGCTGTGTGCATGGTCTTGACATGAACACAAGGTAATATAGATAATTGTGTATTTGTTGCCATATATCCCCAATCTGCTGCTCATAAGGGAACATTTGACTTAAATATAATACTTTCAACTGAATACAAGTATCCATTTTGAAAGAAAGAATTGGCTACCAGAATTTTACTGTATTTTAAATCTGTTACAACTCTTGTCACATAATAATGATGAGTGAATTAGAGCATTTCTTTTATTTTGGTGGAAAACCCAGAAAGGCTGTTGGAAACTCTTGAGTCAACCATGCAGGCTATTGCTCATTCCCTTGTGATTTTTTAAAAAATGTATTCAACAGTTGGTGTACCTGTTTTGTCTTTTCTCTGTCATTGCAGACCAACACGAAACCCTGACTTGTGACTTTTTTTCTGGAATGTAGCTGAATTTCAGATTGTATTCAGACTGCCAGGTGCTGTAGTCACCCTGATGACTGAAGCTGAATGCAGATAAACAGGTTGGGAATTTTGACCATATAGAGACTGTCTAACTTTCAAAGATGTGAATTTTTAAATATGTGAACTTTCAAATCTGTGAATGTGGGGGTTTTGGCACAGATACACCTGTGACACTGCATTCCGTGACACCTAGAGTGGACAAACCCCAAAATCCTGAATTCAACCTCAGCAGGTATTTCAAAACTCAGCCCTTTTAAAGGCAGAACTCCTGACCTTGGAGCTGTCTGAACTCTGCCAGGTTTGTTTTGAACACCAGAGCACCACAGCACGCAGACATGACTCAACCTCATCTCTTGGTCTGTGCATGCAGCAAGGAACAAAAACCCCCAGCTGCCAAGGAGCCCTGCAGGAGAGGAGCTGGCTCTGCCTCTGCTCTCAAGTAGAGGGTCTGGCTGCACACAGTGCTGAGCTGCTCTCCACTCTTTGAAGCAACTTGAGCACAAGGTTGCCATAAAAGTGGTAATTTATATGGAAGAGGGGTGACCTTTGCCTCCTTGGGCAGATGAAAGAAGCAGAATGAGGGCTCTCAACTGGCTTCCCTGTGGAAAACATTTGTAGAAGGGCAAGTGTGAGATGTAGGCAGGGAGGCTTTGACCTTCTGGGACTGACACTGAGGCACTGTAGCTCTTTTATTTTGTAAAATATCGATTTCCAAGTGCTTGGGAACATCTGCATGGGAGTTGTGGTGAAGTGATCTTGTTCTGAGGAGCAAAAGCTCATCTTGGCTCAAGGGAGGAATACCAGGGAAATGGAGTTTCCCTGTCCTTACTCAGAACAGGAGTGAGCTAAGGTAGAAACATCACTGAGGTGAGAATGTTGCCAAAAAATTAGGATTTGTGGTGTTTTTCTGTGGCTGGTTCAGTAACAAGACATTTCTGCACTTCTCTCCTTGCTGTGCCTGCTGTTTCTCTGAAGAATGTGCCACTCTGTGATTGCATGCTGCCCATACAAACAACTCCATATTTCACACAAGTTCAAACCCACTTTCCCAGGCCACCCAATGGTGATGAACATTTTGTGGGCCATGGACAATCTCACCAGCTGCAATTTCCAGTTTCCTTTCCACCCTTGCAGTCCTAACAACTAAATTCAGTCTCAGCTGATCTTCACAATTTTATAAACAATTAATTGATCTTTTAAATCCCTTTTCAACCTCTTTCAAATCTCTGTAAATGTCTTTCTCCACATTACACTGCTTAGCAGCACCTAAGCATTTTCAGTGGTTAAAATAAAGGAACCACAATAATTATCTCTTCTTTTTTCCTTGCTACTTCCAAGAGTGGGACAAAAGGGGTAGGTTTTACATGCCTGAGCCTGGGAGCAAAATTATAAGGAAAAGATTTTGCTACAAATAAACAAAGGCTTGATTTTGTTACTGAAACCCCTTTGTGGAAGGGAGGTTTCAGGAGAGGGAACCTGGAGGATGCTCTCTGTATAAGGCCAGACAGCCCTCTCCACTTCTCTCAATAATTAGTCACTCTAGAAGCTTCTCATTTTTGACCATATGGCACAGGAAAACAACTTGAATGATGAACAACCCGGGGCCAGCCTCATTCCACCAGGAGGTTCTGTTGTTTTCGTGATGGCTTTGGCTTTTTGTGCAAAACTTCTCCTCAGTGACTAATGAGGGTCTTGCTGCTTCTGATGTCACTGCTCTTTTTTGTGGGTGTCAAAGCACCTCCTGCAAATGGAGTGCTTTTCGAATCATCGTTGCCATGTTATTTCTGTCTCTTCTGATTTTTTTCTTAATTTTTATGGCTTGGCATTAAGATAATTGGACTGTTGATAAGTGTCTGCTATTAAAAAAAGGGACTGAAATGAATCCTGTCAGATACCTGCATACTATAGGGAAACAGCTCTTGCATTTATTACCAAGCTGGGCCTCCCTTTATTAGTTGGAGGCTTGAGTCAACAAGAGGTGGAACCACACTTCTTTAATGTTGGGGATTTTGGCCTAGGATCTGCTCCAGCTGAACCTTCTTTTCAAATCTATCCTTTCCTCAGCTGTGTGTGAGGACAGAACACACATCATGCTCAAGGTTCTGAAAATCCTTCTTGCTCTGAAGAGGTTGTTGCAGAAACTGTTAATTTTGGGGGTATCCAGGGATTATGATGTAAATTTGTGTCCTAGCATTCTTGGGTTTGTTGTCTCATCCTTTGAGTTTGGGGCAGAGCTCCTAATTCAGTGCTTTGCCTTTTAATTGTGGTTTTTAGTGTTTTTACGCCTCCCAAATGTTTTTGGGATTCCCAAACTGAGAAAAGCTCTCTGTCACTAGAACATTTGACCTTAATGCAATGAGAAGCAAGTCATTAGAAGCTAAAAGAGCAGGGAGGAGGAGATCAGGTGCTGATCCTTTGTGACTTGGATGGAGCCCGGGGGAGTTGAGCTGGTTCCAAAGTGAGAATGGAGAGGATCTGGTGCTGGCAGCAAAGCTGAGAAGTTTGGAAGGTTCAGTCATGTAACACACTGTGGGTGGAAGAGAAGCTTGTTTCAGCTAAAGGAGTGGTTTACTTGTCATCACAACCTGGGGCAGGAATCACCCGCCTTCAAATGTGATTGTTTTTGTAAGATTTTTGTAAGATTTCTGAATTTTTAGAGTGCTAAAATATTTTTGTATAAGAACAAAAGCCATCGTAGAAGCCACTGAGGAATGAAATCCTCAGAATGGTAGATGTGAGGGAAAAGAGTGCTAAATCTGAGGCAAATAAAATGAAAAAATATAAAAAGCAAATAAAGTTCTCTAAACCAACGAGTGATTCAGAAAAACCTAAACCATTCCAATTAGTGGACTATGAGAAATGCACCAGCTGAACAGAAAAAATATATTGAAATGTAGCCTTGCCTTTATTTTGGCAGGTAGATAGGAAATGTTGATAGATATATAAATATTTTATGAATTTGCAGATAAATCAGATAAAATATCAGCTCATTTGTTTTAAACTGAGAAGAAAGTGGACACTGAGAAGTTTAATGATTATGAATGTACATTCAACAGAAGGTGAATGTTTCAGAAAAACTGTCAAGACTTTTTTTTTTTAATAAATGGAAAGCTTTTCCACAGAATTTGCCACAAACTGACACTGCTCTTCTTACAGTGTGATTTTTGTAATTATCTCTGTGCAGAATAATCATCAGTTGCTCAAGGAAAGAACATCCAAAAGAATTAAGCCTGCAAAAATCTTTGCAGAGTGACTTTGTTTCACCATACTTAAGATTTCCTTGATGTGCTGTGCTGAGCTTTTATTGCAATATGGGTAATTACTGTCATTCTGCCCAGAGATGTTGCTCTTAATACATCACTTCAGTGGCTAAATTAACAAGTAGCATTGCAATTGGCATTTCTTTTTGAAAAATAATTAGAACTCAGCCTAAGATTTAATGAGCCACGTGCTACAACTGCCCATTATTACTTTTTCTACCCTGCACATGCTAAGGAAATTGTATTAAAAAAATATATGTTTATATATATTAAGTAATTGTGTGATATTTAGCATTATTTAGTGTTGTGAAATAGTCTTTTAATCCTCTGGGATTCTTGGAGCCTAATTGGAGTCTTTCAAACCAGGTTATTGAAATACCTGGTGTAAACTACTCACATCTTTATCCATGTCTATTTTTTGCTGTTTATTGGGGGAGCCTGTGCTGGTTCAGTCCTGGAGCTCCTGCAAAGGATGTTTTTAAAGAAAAGGGAGTTTAGTTGGAGCTCTGGGTGTCAGTGCACAGAGATCTGTGTGATACCCAGGCAGTGCTCTGAACTCCCAGTGCCTCAATCCTGCACCATTAAAGTGAAAACACATCCTTTATTTCCTTCTTTCTGCTGTCTCTACATCTGATTTTAAGCCCTTTGGAGCAAAGGCACACTGTGGGTTTGCTAGAAAAGCTAGAAAACACTGACTATGGTCTCCTGTGCAGTTTGAAGGTTTTACCATCATTCTAACAGATAAATAATATTATTAAAGCACTTTATGGTATTTGCTGAGTTATTTTTTCCCAAGTATTGCCTTGAAGCATGGCTTTTCAGGATAGTTGATGCCTCCTGTTTTCATGGGCTTTGGGTTTTCAAGATATCAAAGTCCTTATCTTTGAGTTACTGCTTATGGACAGAGCCTGCAGTACAGCTACAACCTCAGCAAGAATTCGGAGTCAGCTCTCAGATGGGGATTTTTTGGGTTTTGTTGGTTAATATATTTTATATATTTTTCTTTATTTTTGATAACTATTTTAGCAGTGTTCTGCTAAAAGATAATAACATGAAGTACAGCAACAGCACAGAATCCCACTGGGTTCTCTAAAGACCTCTCCCAAATGCAGGTTTTTATTACCTTTATGGAGAACAGACCCATACCCTCAAACCATGCTAAAGCCTTCAGATGTTCTGCTGAGATAACCTGACTTATTTATACTACATCTGACTAGCCTATCATCATATCAAGCACATTTTATCTTTATCTTGAGATTTATAACCAGGGGATTTTTTGTTTTACTTAATGATGTATGGGCAAAGCTTATTTAAGCTCTTTGGATTCTGAGGTGCAATTACAACCTCAAAAAATGGCACATAACAATTTTAAATTTAGAAGTGGTTAATTGTGCATTTACTGGTATTCTAATCAAGATGTTAATGAAAAAGTGTTTTTTATGTACGTGTTTTTCTGAAATCATGCTGCTCTCACTTTAGTGAGAAAATATCCCTCTTTGGAAAATATCCCTCTTTGGAAAAAAACCCCAAACTCTTTGGGAAATAACCCAAACAAACCCAAACTGACTCCAAATCACTTCTGCTCAATAATTGCTGAGAGCAAATTTATCCCAAACATTTTGAGAGCTGGGAAGGTGCATTTTGGCTCCTGAGCCTTCGTGTTGATGCTCAGAATGTTGATTATATTCTAAACCTCCCTTGTGTACCAGAAGCTTTGATATCTCGAGCTCCTTTGATCTCTAGAAAGCTTCTAACTTGAGGATAACTCATGGAGTTGTTTACAAACGTTACAAGATAGATTCTCATGTTCTATTATCTTTTTAATGAGCCCAACCTTCTTCTCCAGGCAGGGATCAGGACTGGGATGTGCTCGGTACTGTAGAGTGCATCTTAAAGCTTCTGCTGTGACATTTTAGCTTCATAAATTACTAAAATCTACAGACAATATTATAGTTATAATTTATGGTTTGCAGTGGCTCACAAAGTTGTCAGTCTATTCAGTTTCACCAAGTACAAACGTGTTTTCCTAAAGGAGTTGCTCACAGTGCTGATATTGTGACTGCTCTAGTTGTAGATTGGGCTGGCCTGGCCCCATCTGTTTAAACAGATTGAATGGAAAAGGTGAAGTTTTTATTTTGTTTTTCAGGTTGTGTAACAATTCTTCCTGTAATTTAGTACTACTAAGCTATACAGAGAGACATATCTCTCACAAACTTTAAAGGATATATGTTCAACAAGAGTCTGTACTTTGATGATTTATTTGGCCTCTACCCCTAATCTAATCCTAACCTAATTGTTAGTCAGCCAATGGAAAGCACAAGCAACAAGTCGTGGTGAGAAACAACCAATGCTCTGCATAAATCTGAATTATCCACCTTACCCACGTAGAATCCACCCAACTGGCACAAGCTGCCATCAGATTCCAAAAGCTGGGAGCTGTTTTGCTTTCAAGTCATACCTAGAGGGAAAAAAACCCAACCATATCAAAAAACCCCAAAACCCAAAAAACCAAACCAAATCAAACAAAAAACCAAAACAAAAACCAAAACAGACAAACAAACAAAACCCCCCCAAAAACACACACACACAAAAAAAAACAAACAAAAAAACCCCACAAACAGCCAAAAAAGAACACAAACCAAACCCCCCCAAAAAACCCCAAAACAACTTTGTGTTATGCTCTCAGGGTTTTATGGATTTTATGATGGATTTTTTATGGTGGATTTTATACTTTGGACCTTCTCAACCAGCCACAGTGTGAAAGTTCTGAGAAATGCAGACCTTCAGGAGAGGCTGAAGTGTAGCTTTCAGCTGCTGGAAGAGTCAGCCTTCTAAACGTGGAGAGTGATTTGGTGGCCCCAAAGCACAACACCTCTCAAAATGGAATGAAATTTAAATGTACTCAAGAATGACTCCTGCAATGTACTTCTCAGCCCCCTCCTCTCCATCTGTAGCTGGTGGGAGTTGAGCTTACTCAGAATTTTGCTGAGGATGCTTAACACCTTGCAGATGTTTAAATTTGAATGCCATTTGTAATAGGATATAAATAAAGTAATACTGGCTGGCTGTAAAATGTAATATCTTGGAAAGCAATGTTGAAAAGCTGTATGAGACAAAATGGGGATTTTTTAAAATTTCAGCTGCTTTTAACCTTCTTTTTTAGATGGAATTTCAAAATCTGCACAGTTTCCTGCAAGTTGGTTCTTTTTAAAATAGACTGGGTGCAAAGTAACCCTTTGTTTTTTAATCAAGTAAAGAATTGTTAATTGTTTTAGATGAGCAGATCCTGAAGCAGGACGAAGTTGGATGGAGCTGCCAAGAGGTGGATGTGTCTGCACAGCTGTGAATCTGTAGTATCATTCTCTGTATCCCCATCCAAATAATAATTTCCAGGCTCACCATCTTTGTGTAGTCCACCACTGGACCCACTCCAGGAGTGAGTATCCCAGGAGAATCCTTTTATTTTGTTATTTTCACAGTGACAGCAGCAACAGCTTGAGGGATGCTGAATACAAACACTTGATTTGCAAGGGAAGGTTTATATAAATGGTGATTTGATTGTATGTGGTGGCAACAGTAAATACATCACTAATGGGAATGAATCCTCCCAGGAAAATAATTTTACAGCTCTGTTCCCCAGTGCAACCAAAATGCTGTAAAGCTTTGCCCTAAGTTAATAATTGGGAATATTGCTGAAGAATAGTGAGAGCATTTTTAAGGAAGATGAATGTTTGCTGTAAACCTGACATCATTTTACAGCCTGCAGACATGGGTAGTCCCTGAAGTATCTGCCTTGCAAATATGAACATGGGTCAAGAGGAAAGAAATGAGAGAGACTGCAGCAAGTGCTGTGTAAGACTATTGCCCCTGGCATGAAATATTTATTGTTATTATGAGCTATATTCAAACCAAATGAGAATGCAAGACCTTTTACTTGTCTGAAGTCGGAAATAAATTTGTTTTGTGGTTTGGGGTTTTTTGCCTTTTTTTTTTTTTTTTTTTTTTTTTTTTTTTTTTTTTTTTGCCTGCTGGTACAGGTTTGTAAGTGCTGTGATGCATGCACTACCCTAAGATTTTAAGTTTGTGATGTGGTAAGGTTGTGTCATAACTCCCAAGATTAACCAGTGATTAACATTCTCCACCCATAATCTTTCAAAACAAATGAAGATTATGCTGTTGCCTTCACTGGGCCCTGTTTATTTAAGCATGCTCTAAAGGGGAGAATGGATACCCAGCTCCTGTGCTTTATTTCTAAGATTTTAAACCAATCTCTTTCTAATATCCCTAAAAGTCACCTCGTTCCATTAAGGGGGGTGAGTTACTGGCAAATAGAGCCATGACTAAGAAAAAAGAGGATTTACAAATGGGCTTGAGGAGAATGACAAAAAGCTGATGCTCACAGATCACTCACAGGGCCAGTCAGAGCAGGCAGCTCAGAGCAGCTCATTATGTCACTGGAAATGTCCCTAACAACCTGGTTGAACCTATTTCCACACCTTCGGTTTTCTAAACAGACCTTGAAACACTGCATTAGATCAACACCTAATTGAAACTGGGAAAACTATGTGAATATCAAAGTCCCTGAAAGTTCTAAGCTCTCAATTCCTGCTCCAGGGACCTGGATCTGCTGCATCCCTCAAGCCCTGAGGATGTGATAAGAACCAGAGCAGCAAAGGTGCTGTAGGACTAATTAAAAACAAGCAGTTAATGAGCTCTTGTTACAGAGAAAGGAAAGGGCAAGAACCCTGCTTGACCCACAGAGGGATTGTTTTTAACTTGCTTTTTCCCAAATCAGTGTAATTCCCTGGGCTCTCCCCCAGCATTTTGACCATAAAATCCACATTTGTTTTACGATAACTCCCTTTCTTCTTATTTTGAGAAAAAGATGTAAAGCACTGCAGAAGCAAAAGATATACCAAAGCATAATAAGGTCTTATGAAAAAATTGTGGAAAATTATTTTATTTGACCCAGGGTCTAAAATTATTAGGAGTGGTGAAAAGCAATTACCACTGTAGTGCTTTTAATTTGATTTACAAAATGTGGAGGCACAGCTTCATGGTAATAAAGAAATCAATGTATGGTTTCTGCAAACCATGACATTTTCAAAAGTAATTCTATTTTCTCAAAGTGAGATAATATTATTTCATTCTCTTCTCTTCAAATCATCACCCAGCACTGTGTCAGGTATGTGGGAGTCAAGATCACTGTTCTCTATCGAGTGTGAGAGATGAAAATACATCTTGGAAATCTTTTTCCACTGTCATTTCTGAGAGTGGCAGTGACCAGTGTCTGTGGGCTGTGTCTCATCATGCTGCCTCAATTCAATGTCATGCTATTGAATGTCACAATGTCACAGTGTTCTCCTCCTTAACACCTACTCCTGTTCCGGGACTATATTTAATAGAGACAAGCTATTCTTCTCTTTATTCAAAGAGATTTGAGTCTCTTTTCTCTGCTGAGAGACACCAGCTGCAGAGGCCCTTTTGTTAATCATCAAGGACATTGAGGGAAAGGTTGTGCAAAAAACAGAATAGCTCTCAGTCCCACATGGGCTGAAACTGGGACCCTGCAACATTTCAAAATTTCCACCAATTCCACAGTTTCCCTCTATTTTCCCCACAGTTTCCACCCATATCACTGCAATATTACCTTTTCCAAGTGCTATTTGATTACTGTGGAAACTATCAATTTTATGGCCCAAATTACAATTAACTATCAAAGATCTATTTAATGATGTTAATATTAGGGTGTGATGTTACTATATAATAATAATAATAATAATAAAATTGAATATTTTTATGACTAAAGGTGTAGAAATAAAAGCTAAAAAGGAAAGATTTGTGCACACCTTCCTGTTTGTATTGCCTGTAGTGGGACCAGCAGTGCTTTCATTTCCCTTTTTAGAAAGTGACTACATTTGAAATGTGATTCCAACATTTGCTCTGTTATTCACCTTTAACATCATCCTTCTGTTCCCAGGTAGCAATTTCCCTGACAGGGCTGCCACAATATTCCACACGTTTGTGAAATCATTTTGTCTTAACACAGCCAAGATCTCTGAAATTAAAATGATGGTTTGTGACACTGAATACGAGACTAAAATGCAAGAGAGAAAACACACTGATGTGTAACTACTGCAGCAGGAGGAAAATTCCATGGAGCCAAATTTTGACTGCTGATCTTGACTGGTCTTGATTTGATGGTCAAAATGGCCTTGATTTCCTTGTACAAAACTATTTTTAATGAACACAATGAAAAACTTAAAAATATTTTAGGAGATTAAATGCTTGATGTCTCAATAAATTTTTCATCCAGCCAACATAAAAATATAGTTTAAAATACCACTTAAAGTTCTTATTTTATGTTCTGACTTTTTGCCACTCTAATGGTATTTTTTTTCCAACAAGCTAAAGGTTAAAGCTCATATTAAAACTGAATTCTGTAACAGGACTTTAATCTTAGTGCTGCTACTTTGATGCTGCAATATAAATAATCACCACTGTGACAAATTTCACATTGCTGCTCAGTGAGTGTTGCAGTTACTTGTTCCTGCTAACTTGCTCTTATTACATCCTGCTGCCTTATTATTGTCATAATCTGGTGTTATCTAGGCAAAGCCTCATCACTCTTACTGTATTTCACAGGGATATCCTAAATGCCATATAAATCTCTTTTTTAAAATATATTAAACCAGAGTTAGGTGGCCTCCAGCATGTATTTTTTTTGATCTATTGGCAACCACAAATCTCCTTAAAGGTGATGCACATACTGGATGTCTGTCACCTACTTGAAAGTAATGAACAATTAAACAGGTCTTAGAGACAGATGAAAAAGGCCAAGGGATTGTCATAATGTAAATGCTGGGATTGGAATTTAATAGTTTTGCAATCTCCTCTTCCCTTCCCACCCCTCACCTCCATCACTCTGTGGAAGAGGTGTCACTGGTTAGAGGAGACAAACCAGGGAAGGAAAAATAAAACTGGAGAGCAACCAGGGGAATAATAAGAAACTCAATTTGTCTCATGGCCTTGGGAGAAAATCTACAGATGGAATTTAATTTTTAGGGAATTTTTGGATGAAAAGTGTGGTTGGAATCACAAACAAGAAAACTCTCATGTTTCCTAAACCTCCTGAGTTCAGCAAAATAAATGTCTCTATTCATAGATTTTCAGTCAACTGAGAGGGATCAGATAAATACAATTTGCTTTAAAAAACCCGTTTTCCAAATACTAATTCACACATTCTTTATGACTAAGCTAAGACCTTGAGATGAGATGTGGTCTCTCAGTGTGAAATTCCAGATTCACTTAAACAAACCCACCTTTATCAACTTTTTTTAATCTTGGTTTATTTTTTAAGTTGAACTGTTATCTCTCAGTGGACAGGCTTTTCTGGGATTATTGTGTAAAATACAAATTTCAACTATTAATGATATTAAAAAATGGAAAAAGTATTTTATTGCTTTGTACTTGTATTACATAAATAGTTCATTTAGGGTTGGGAACCTTATTCTTATGACTAATGTATGACTCTGTGACCTTTTTCATCTCTTAAAACAGGAGAAAATACTTTGTAAAATTTATGTTGTCAAGAATTGTTCTCATTGCTTTGGGCTAGTTTATCTCTAGGTTCATTTATTGTGATTGTCTCCAACCAGACTTTTCACAGGAAAAAAGGATTAAAATCTGATGCTCAAGAAGTTTGACTCCCATAGTCTTTGTATGTTTATATGGGCAACCTAAGGGCCAAAGAAACTCTTTTTTGTCTCTGCCCTCGTTTCCAAGTGCTTTAATTAGTGCCATGATATTATGGATTGTTTTATTTCTTAGAAACGGCAGCTGTATAATTTTGATCAAAAGACTCTCAGTTTTCAGAAAACTGATTGATGGGTACTAACTTTTACTTGGTTCTGTGAACAGCAAGCTGTCATGTTTGCCCTAAAGGGGACATAATTTTGGCTTTAGATTTACTACAGTATCAAAAAAAGACATGACTTTCAATATTAGGAGGAGAAATGGGAAAAAAGCTGCACCTAATATTTCCTGATTTTGAAGGGAAAAGGACAGCAGAAATAATGAGGAAATTATGTAAGATAATAGGGTAATAATAATAGAGAAATTTAGTGGGCAGTAGATTTATGTATTTGAAATTGTATTTCCTTCATTCTGTTTTGCATTGACCCCAGTGGGGGTCAGTTTTATATGTAGAGAGCAATAATATAATGATTATTGCTGTTAACAGGATCCAAAGGATACCAAAAAGGAGAAGTCAACAGACACACTGAGGTCAACAGGTCAAAAGGAGATTTGGGTATTTTCTAAATTAAAAATGATTGTCAAGGCTTCCAGTCCCAGCATTTACATAACAAAGTGCAGGGAAATGTTACTGACTTTTTTCGGTTTTTTTTTGACTCTGGTTCCTTAACTTAAATTGGAAAGATTGGTTTCAGCCAAGTTGACTTATGCCACGTTACCTTTCCAAATACAGAAGAGGATGAGTCTGTTTTACATCATATTTGCCAGTGCTGATTATGGCTGCTTGATCAGCTGAGTTTGACTCCCTCAGGAAAAAGGATTTCACTTTTTTTTTGTGTCCTTTTAACCAGTTAACAAGAGCTCACCAGGTCAGGTACACTGAATTAAAGGAGCAGTTAGAATGTGTGAATTCTGTAGCCTACTTTTCCCTGAATAATCTTGGCATTACACACAATTCATCTTCCTAGCTGTTATTTCAGGTATTTTTACAATGCAGTTCAGTGGTGCTCCCTCTTTGTTATGATGAACAGATCAAAGCAAGGACAAGACTGGGCTTGTATTGGAGAAGAAAACAGACAAAAAAATCTCATCTCTTTTAGAGCAGGTTTGCCCTTATTTCTATTGGAAAATAGAAATTTGAGGCTTTTGTGCCTCAGAAACCTTTTTTCTGTTTCTTCCTAGGGGATGACTCTGGCTTTGTTCATGCTACTCAGCACAGCTCTGTGGTACTCTGACAATGATTTGATGAATTTATGTTGTTGTTTCCATATCTTGCCTCTTTCAGTGATGGTTCTGGGTGCCAGAAAATGGACATTTGATTCCTGAGCCAGCTCAGTAGGAATGAGTCTGATAATTAGTATTACAGTGGTTTGCAGAGACCATTGTGGGGATTTGGAACAAAATAAAAATACTGCCAGTCTGGGATATCTGGAGGAAAAAACATAATTCTGCTTATGTTTTGGTATGGTTTCACCATTGTTTCCTCCTTTCAAAGTGTGGAAATGATTTAATTGGTTTAAACCCTTTGCCTCCTGGACATGGTGGTTTTAAGCACCCAGGTGCAGGTGGTGTCTGACATCAGATGGGGCTCAGCCTGGAAAATAATTCTGGTACAAGGGGGAGTTCAAAAGCTCCTTTTGAAGGACATCTTCTCGTGGAGGTTCTTTGAAATTCTGGGGAATTAAAATGATGAAAGGTGCCTCTAGTCTGTGAGAGGAGGCAGATGATTGCTTCAAGTGTGCTTATCTTTGTGATCTGTGGATCTTTCAGCTGGTGCACTGATTAGGTATTCCCAAAAAAAGTATTTATTAAAAATGCAATACAAAGAAAATCAGTTCTTTTAAGCTATAAAATACTGATAAAACCTATTAAAGATCAGAAGAATAACACCTTTCTGATCTGAGTGTATCCTGTAGGTGATGGGCTCGTGTTCCAGTCAGGACTTTGTTATTGGAATGGGGCTGTTCCCTACAGGAAGAAAAGTCTGAAACAACAGATTTGTTAAACCATCTCTTGAGGTTCCAGTGAAAGCTGGTTACAGACTACTTCTTATGAGTAGATAACAAGGGAGAGTAGGACTTTTCTTATTCACTGGTAATTATAATCAATAATCCCCCATTTTTAATTTGAAGTGATGTTTATCCAAAACACTATGCAAGGTGTTTCTTTTCTAAAATCTGCTATGGAACTATTTTTCTTTGCAACTTGTTCTGATAAGAAATTCTGTCTTGGATCAGAAAAATCCTCCTGAGCAAATAAAACCTGTGGTGGGCCCAGTATGTGTATAACACTCATGCTGCAGTAGAAGAAAAGATACTTTAGTGAGAAAATCACTGATTGGAAATGTTTCTGTCAGATCTAAAAAAAAAAAATATGGGGTCTAAACTATTTGTGAGATGAATGATGGCTGCTCTGCATAAAGCTCATAGCTGAACACCTAGAAAAAAAATCCACCTTTCCTCTTTGACATGTGTTACACCCAACAGGTGTCCCTGTTGAGCACTGTTCTTGTGACCCATTTAAAATAACTTCAAATTTATTTCACTGTTTCTTTTGAAAATTCTGTTGATAATTTCTCCACGGTGCTTTATTGCAATTCCTGTTTGGTTCTGATGAGCCCAAGTCCATTAATGTGACTTCAAATTTTCTCAGGTTTCAGAGCAAGTTGTTTGTGAGAATTCCTGTTGGATTCTTTGTCCAGCACTGTCTGTACTGATGCATTGCAGATATTTATAAAAATCAGAAAGCCATCATATTTCATCTTCACTTGCTTGTTTTTTTGACTCCTCACGCCTCTTCAGTGTTTTCCTTTGAGCTGTACCTCCTGTAAACACATAAGTGTATGTGCTCTGTATTTTAAAATCTTCTGCTGTTTATTTGATTTTATGGATGTTTTTGTGGTGTCTATTTTTTCTCCATTGAAAATCTGTTGCTAATCTCCCATTTTTCTCAAAGATCCTTCACACTGTTGTGCTGCATCGAATACACAATATATATCTGGTGTCTTGCAAATCCATCTGAATTTAGGAAACCGAGCTGTGCTTAAATGAACAAACATTTCTACATGATTTAAAATAACTTTTAACATCCTTTGAAGCAGCCATGATGGTTTCATTACTGAAAATTCCTTCCCTGTATAATACAGCTGCTCTTTACAAAGACAACATCTTACAGTGTGGCCAGTTCTATCCTATGAATTTTCATAACTCTTTAGCTCAGGGCTACTGTGAGTGTTGTTTTTTTAATCTCGAGCCAATCACTTATTTCTCAATATTTTATCCAAGTTGGCCTCTGATATTGCCAGCGTTCTGAAGGTTTCTGTCCTTAGCCCTGAGTTATTTTCTGTCTCCGTGCTTCCAGTCTCATTGTTAGTCTCATCTTGCTTTCTGTAGGTGGCAGCAAGTATATTGTTCTGCTGATGCTCTTTCATCTCTCTAAGTGTTTGTTCCAGGCCTAACCCAAGGAATGTGCAAAGAAATGTTTTACTGCAGAGGAAACACTCAGCAAACACACTGAGGTCTGGCCATGACAGGAACATGGGATTTTTCCTAAATCCATATCTAGAGAACAGAATTGCAATAAATGCTTTGCCTGAGAGGAATCACTGCATTAGTTGAGTGGTTAGGATGAGGGAGAGTTATTTGTGGCAAGAGAGCTGCATCCTATTCCAAAATTCTAATCTGAAATTGCCAGCACATCAGGGCCCTGGGGCACCCTTTGCCTCTGTAGTGGCTCCTGCCAGACCCCTGCACAGTCCCCAGGGCAGCAAAGAGAAGAGGAGAGAAGATGAGGAATAGAAAGAGAGGAATGAAGTGCAGAACAGGTACCAGTGGATAAGGCACCTGGGTGCTCTTTGCTGATAAAATGGCTCTGCAGCAGCTGCTGGAACTTAGCACACTTCAAAGCAGCCCTAAAGAAGCTCTAAATTTCAAGTGACCCAAGTTGTTCCCCAGGTTCAGCCATGTTCTCTATATTCTGTCCTATTGCTCAGAGAATTTAAGAAGCAAGAAATTCCCTTTGCTCCTCTCTGAAGGTACAAAGGTGTCTCCTGAGTACCATGGTGAGAGGTTTGTGTGCTGAGTAGCTCTACCCCATTTCCCTTCTCACCACCAGCCAAACAGGCCCTGCTGTTTTTCACAACACATTTATCCTCAAATGCCCTCCATTGGAAATTCTGTCCTACTCAGAGGATCTTCTGATTCCATTACATTCTTTGGTGAAAAATATCAGGCTGGTCACCTTTCCTGTACCAATTCCCACCTGTTCTCTGTTTTTGCACTCAGGGTTGGGATATTCATAGATAACACCAAGGTGGGTAGGAATGTAGATCTGCTGGAGGGCAGGAAGGCTCTGCAGAGGGATCTGGACAGGCTGGATTGATGGGTTGAGGCCAATTGGTTTAGTCTCAAGGGTTAAGTGAAAAACTGGATAATGAAGTGTCTGCAAATTGGTAACATCACTTTGGGAACACTGCTCATGTACACTCACAAAAAGTTTCCCAGACATCAGCTGAAACAGGAATTTTAATGGCTATTCACATAGAAAGCAGGATTTCAGTTTCAGAAGTCATCAAACCTGGAATATTTAAAATCTGAAATGTTTCAACTCTGACCTGAAAATCCTCAAAACTGAGGAGATGATCCATCCTGCTGGATGCTGCTCAGGAGGGGCTGAATCGTTGGGCTAAGAACAAACGACAGACAAGTCTCAGCTCAGTCTCCCTCCAGGCTCTCCCTCAGGCACTACAGAACAGCACCAGTGCTGCTGACTGAGGCAGGGAGGTTTTCTTACCTCTGTCCCCTCTCTTCCCACAGCAGCAGCCCCTTGGTGGGCTGGGCAGGGAGGGCTGAGGGTCAGGACTGTATTCAGTGTCCAAGGCAGGAAGGTCCACTGAGTGGGAAAGTGGAGTAAAATAAGATCTTTTTCTGTTTTTTTTTGTTTTTTTTTTTAAAGGCTCTACCTCATGTCAAGAAGGATGAGATTTTGTTCTCAGCTACAGGGGATGCCTTGGGGAAGCAGAGCACTCAAGCTTTTAATTTACTTTCCCCTTCGCAGTGGGGGCAGACTACAGAGCCCAGCTGCTGGTCTGCCTGAGAACGGTGTGTGTGTGAAGGAAGGATTTTTTCCTGCTCCCTGCAGTGTGCTGCTGCTCTGCTGTCTGTTATTCTTGTGAATAAATGAGCAGGAGCAAGTGGAACATCACCCTCATTTTCATCACGTGTGAAATCTACCTGTACCCTTCACACATTAATTAACTGAACCCTTACCTCACTGCCCATGAGTAAGCAATTCCCTGGTTTATTTGGCCATGGAAAAAGAGAAAATGCAGCAACAGAGGACTAACAGTGTTGTGAAAAGTGGCAGAAAATGGCCAGCTTCTACCCACTGAAAAGACAAATGCTTCTCTCCATCCCCAGTGCCAAATACTCATCCCAGAGCACACTTGCAGTGAAGTGTGCCAACAGGAGCAGCTGTTTCTTCTGTCTACCATTGCTTTACTATCATAATAATTTAAACACTTTCTGTCACTGAAAGAGATACTGAAAGAGAGAATTGGTGCAGAAGTACTCTCCCAAACAGAGATTTTAATCCTAGATTGCTCCATAATATCTAGACCCCTATACACAGATTTTTTTTCAGAGGAAAAAACCCCAATAGCTTTTTTTCTTTCAGAGAAACTGTGGTTTTACACAGGAGGGAATAAAGCTGCCTCTGTCACACACCAGTGTGAACCCTTACTGGCCAGTTACATATTCTGGTGGTGCACATATCTGAGTTTCAAACCACTCTGGATTTTGCAGCTTTTGGTTTTCAAATTTAGGTTTACACTTTTTTTTCTTTCTGATACACTTTTACTTCTTTACTTCTACACACTGTTATACAAATATATGCATGTCTAAACTGTTCAGGACTGATGGATAAGGGGTAGTCCAATTCTATGTGCTTCCTTTACTCCTTGAAGCCAGTTCTGGGACTTGGATGCAGAATTCCAGAAGATTTTTGTGAAAGGCTGCACCTTCCCTAAGCAAGAAAGTCAGGGAGTTCACTGTGAAATAAATCCTAAATGGCAATGCTATTCTTTTTTATACTGGGAGTGCAGGCAGGTTTCAAAGAAGAGCAAATGGGCTCGAGGATAATTCATATGGCAAAAAAAGTGTTTCTTTCTTAAGGCAAAATTTTAGCAAAACTGATGTAAAAGACCAAAATGCTCCTGGTAGGATTTGATACAGAAATCCTGTGCACCACATACACAGTTCTAGGTATATTTCAGTGTTGAAATTTGTTCATGTCAGCTTTATGTACCTCTGCATTCCCATATTATATAATATGCTATGTAATATTCACACATCTATCATGGAATTACTGTGTGGTTTGGGTTGGAATGGACCTTAAATTCCTCTATTTCAAACCCTTTTGTCGTGAGCAAGGAAACTTCCTCTAGACCAGGTTGCTCAAATCCCACTCATGTATAAGCTTTACACAACAAAATGCAGACACATGCATGTATGAATTTGTTTTTAAAGTGTTTAGAGGGAGAGATGAGAACTGAAGTAAATTAAACACAGAACAACTGCATATTGAAAGAGGAATCCCTTGTAAATAAAGAGGAGGCTGGGAGGCAGCCCTGAGCATCCTGGCAAATGCTGTGGTTCTGCCAGCCAGAAAATCTTGAGGGGACCTCTCAAGCTCTGCCTGTGAGAAGATTTGTGTCGCAATGAACCTTGGAGTTTTTGAAGCCAGGAAGATGAAACAAAAGCTGTGCTGGCAGAGCAGAAAACAGTGTTTCAATGGCAGATCACATCTGAATCTTTGGAGTCAGAGAAAAACAGTCATTAACAAAGATGATCATTGTACTTATTCTGTTAAAATAATATTTGTTTGAGTCTCTGAGAATATTTTGTATTTGAGCCATTGCCAGTAATGTTAAGCCAGGAAATGAAAGAAAAACAGTTTATAATGAAATATAGAATTATGTGCTGAATGTGATCCAGGGTTCTGCTGATAGTGTCAGGCTGGTGAGCACCTCCTGTTCTCTGCTGGGCTTGGAGCATTTGTCACAACTAAATGTAAAATGTACCTGCAGAGCCTGTTCCCTGTGAGCCTGTGTGCAGCACAGGTCCTGGCTATGCACTGAGAACAATCACACAGTCCATCATATTTATGGGACACTCAGGCACTGAACACTTCCCTGTCAGCTCTGCAATCAGGGAAAAGCACAGTGAGCAACAACTAAACAGCAAAGAGATCATAATGTGATGAAACCTTCTAGGGACAAATTCCTGGAGTGCAGGCATGTAAACTACCTGGAAAATGACAAGGATGTCATTAAACTGGATGAGAGAAATAAAGAGTTAGATGGGATATTGGGAAGGAATTGTTCCCTGGGAGGGTGGGCAGGCCCTGGCACAGGGTGCCCAGAGAAGCTGTGGCTGCCCCTGGATCCCTGGCAGTGTCCAAGGCCAGGTTTGGCTTGGAACACCCTGGGACAGTGGAAGGTGTCCCTGCCCATGGCAGGGGATGGAATGAGATGGGCTTTAAGTTTCCTTACCACCCAAACCATTCTGTGATGATGATTCTGTTATTTATTGCCTGAAAAGGTGGTAATGAGTTTGTACATTTAACGGGTAGCAACAATAGAGAGAGTGATGAAGATCCAGAGTTCAGGCAGTGAGTCTTTTCAGTATTCATTTTAATGAGACAAGGACGAAGCAGAAATGGAATCATTACAACACTTTTTGACAGCAGAAAGCCACTGAACTTGTGGCAGTATAGTCAAAATAATGTTCTTGCAGTTTGTGGGTTTGTTATTCTTCTGTAGTGCCAACCTGCTCTTTATCATCTTTTTTTCAGTTTTGATTTGAACTGCTACAATAACTTTGCACTTTGAGAGAAGTTTGGGTCCTATTTTTAAAGGCAAAGAGTCTTTGAAGGAGCAGGTAAAGCACATTTTTGCTGTGCTCTTGTAGTTGTTCATCAAGGCATATATACCAGCTAATTTCAGATCCGCCCTGCCATGGGCATTCTCTAATGATCCAGCTAAAAGATGTACCCTTGCCCCATAAACAAGTTAATTCTTCTTTATTCCCTTTACCCCTAAAGAGCATTGAGTTTTATCCAACAGTGCAAACCCAGTTTCTGAAAGTTTAAGGGTTTTAAGCAGTTTTCTGATGTCTGTTACTTTACTTCTGGCCTCTTGTAGTTTGGTTTTATCATTACACTTACTGAGAATAAAAAGTACATTAATAGTGTATATTCTCTTGGTTATTTATGCAGTTATTATGCCATTTCCTAAAAACAAGCTCTTGAAACATCCTTAACTTTTCAGCTTGAAAATCATGACTTTTTCTAGTGTGTGGACCATTAATCTTGGTAGCACATTTTCCATGTATTTTCTTCAAATTTCTTTTGCAAATTAATCTCCCAAGTCATTTTACACTGCTATTAATACTGCTGTGTGCCTAGGAGCTCAGAGGGTTTAATAAAACATACCTGTACTTGGCCTACTTCTTTCTTCCCTTAGTGACATTCATTAAAAACAACTCCACTGAACTCTGTAGCATTTTATCTGGTCTAAACCAAGAAATCAAACTAGGCCAATGCATTTCCTGCATCCCTTCCTGTACTTTTCTTTTTCAAAGAAATGGGCAAAACCCACCAGTTTGAATAAATATGAGAATGCTGAGAAAAAGATGGCTATGTGTGAAGTTATCTATTTTATTTTATTTTATTTTATTTTATTTTATTTTATTTTATTTTATTTTATTTTATTTTATTTTATTTTATTTTATTTTATTTTATTTTATTTTATTTTATTTTATTTTATTTTATTTTAATACAGAGACAGGATTTTGTATGGGATTTCTCACACAACCAGATTTTATTTGGAGCCACACTGGAGGGGTGTTGTCTGCACCATGTAATTATATGTTATTTGGGAAGATTGGGCTCTGGTGAGAAATCCAGGGGAGTGTTTTGAATAGAAATCAATAGCTAAAGCACCACTTCAGCTCTGCAGAGCTAAAATGCTGCTTTTTTGCATTTAGCACAGTGGAAAACACATATGTCAGCAGTAGAGATTTCTGTCAATACCTGTTTTGTTGTTCTGTGGAACTGTGAATAAAGAACTGAGAGAATTTGCAACACCATAGTAGAAAACTACTGAAGATGAGCAGGGAGAGGGCCCAAAATGGGTGTAAGTGCTCAATTTAGGAAATGCTCTGAAACTTGGCTGCGCCATGACTGAAAACTCAAAGGAAAAGCAGCACCAAAACCTGCCAAACACCTTGGCAGAGAGATGAGTGAGTTTTAGCAGCAGGTATTGGTGCCCAGGCTGTCCCTGCTCAGAACAAAACCAGAACAAACCCTGGTGGGATGGGATGTGTGTGAGACATAGAAATGTGTCTGAGCACCACTGAGTCCTTTGTGGAAGGGTTTAATTCCTTGTGTGGAAGGGTTTAATCCCTTGTGTGGAAGGGTTTAATCCCTTGTGTGGAAGGGTTTAATCCCTTGCCTGCAGGAGGGAGAGGGTCAGGTAAGACAAAGCTGTTTGGACAGGTCTCATGCACGTGGACAGACACAGCTTTTGCAGGTGTGAAAATCACAGGGAAATTCAGCTCTGTTAGGGAGTTTGGCTGGTAACTCACCTTCTAAATCAGTGCATATGAGGGAAACTTTCCAAAGGGAATGAAGAATGGCTCAAGCTCTCCCTATATTTCATCAGGAGTTTAGGATTGGGCCTTGTGAGGCAGAAAATATTCCCAAATCCTGCATATTTCCCGCATGAAAAGACTTTTTTGAAGTTGAAGTGGATTTTTTTTTCCATTTAAATGAGATTAATGTCAGAAAGTATATGACAGTGTGAGTTTTGAGTGGCTTTCAAGTAGCTATTTTGCAAACATCTCCAGAATGTCAGCTTTACAAAGCTACAGATGAAAAATGAAAATTCTCAAATAAAACTCCTTGGAATGAAAAAAAAAAAGTTCAATCATTTGGGATAAAAATCAAAGATATTGCCTTAAATGCACTTCTCTATCAGTTCAAGAAAGAGAAATATGGGTGTGGGGTAGTGGAGCATTTCTGAATTGCTCAGCATCTGATGCCCAGCTGCAACAGGGGTTTATGGAGAGGATGTTGATGCTTATCCTTAGATTGGAACACTAATGGACTTTGGGATTAAAAACCTCAGCTCATCTTTTCCTGCTGTTTCTTTGCACATTCCTTTATTGCCACAATAAATTTGCTGCAGAATGTAGGATTTGGGCAATGGCTGTGCTGGGTATCAGGGTGCTGGGTGCCACTGAGCCTGGGACACACCAGTGACCAAATAACTTCTGGAGTTTGAGTCCCTAAACCTGTGATTGGCAGCCCACAAAGTACTGCCCATGCAGGGTGGAAATGCAGAATATCCTGGGGGTGTTCCCAGGCCTGGAACACTGAAGGAATTCCCAAACATCCCCGGGGGAATTAAAACTCAGTGCTTAGGAAACACTGAGAGTTCCTGCTTTGTCTGGTCACTGAATCTAAATAAATCTTGATAATGCCCTTTTGAGGGTGTGTGTGTTTTAGAAACATTTGTGAGGTTGGTTTGTCATTTATTAATATTCTACCTTTCAGCAGAAACTACGACAGATGGAAAGGCAGTTGCAACAGGACTGGCTCTGGTATTTAAATATACTGATGTATGCTAAAATCTCTATAAAACAGCCTGTATTTGGGGACAGATTGGAGCTTGATTTAAGAATTTGAAATTAGAAAATAATTCATTTCAGCAGCATTCAGTTTAGATGGTTTATTACAGTGAACACCATTGCATTTATTATGCATCACAGAGGAACATCATTTACTTAGGACAGGTGCTTTTTTAACCAACTGAAATACTGAGAATCTTTTACTAGGCTCTAAAATGCCTTGAAAGAAGTCAGATTTGTTTCTGAAGAAGAAATTAGGCAAGTTAAGTTCTAATTAGTTCAGTGTGCTGAGTAAACACATCAATCTGGTTAAAATATGAGTACAGATTGTGCCTGGAAGCTGATCCCAGGTGCTTTATTAAGCAGCTCATTGTAAGGATGGGGGAGTCAACATTAAAAAAGTCTCATTAAGTATCTTGATGGATTTGAGTCAACTATAAGACTTCATCTTTGTCCCCCTATTTTACAGAATTCTATTTTCTAGATTTTTTTTCCTGTTAGAGAAATGGACTTTACCACTTATGCCCATGGGAAGTAAAGTCAGGACAGAAAGTGACTGATGGATGGAGCTTAGCATTATTCATAATTGCTGCTTCCATGTCTTTTGTCTGGCTGTTCTGGAAGTTTTAAATCATTCTGTTTGGGAGGCAGAAATGTCAAAGCTCCATTTTTGCCTTCTCCATGTGCTCTGTGTGCTTTTCTGTGTTCAACCCTAAGGGACATAAATTGATTTGTTGTCTGCCTGGTGAGCTGCATGGAAGAAAGGATGCTCTGCCTCGGACTCTCATGGAACAAGTGCAAAAGAAATCACCTTAATTCTTAATTTTGAATACCAATGAACAACTGGAAAGATCAAAGCAGATTGCAACCACTCAGTCTGGCACAGCTGTGTCGTGGGCTGGGGGCATGTCCTCAAGGCTACACTGCCCCAAGATGACAGATCAGTGACACAAAAATGGTGGGTGGTGCCTGATTCCCTTCAAATTCCACAAAAATGCCAGGGAGGTGTCTGATTCCCTTTATATTCCATAAAAATGCCAGTGTGGTGCCTGATTCCATTCTCATTTCTTGTCATGAGCCATCCACTGGTGTTTCACTGAGCACTGACCACTTCTCCCTGTGGTCTGATTGACTTTATATTCCACAAAAATGCCAGGGTGGTGCCTGATTCTCTTCCTGTTCCATAAAAATGCCAGGGTGGTGCCTGATTCCCTTCATATTCCACAAAAATGCCAGGAAGGTGTCTGGTTCCCTTCATATTCCATAAAAATGCCAGAGTAGTGTCTGATTCCTTTCCTACTCCACAAAAATGCCAGGGTGGTGTCTGATTCCCTTCATATTCCATAAGAGTGCCAGAGTGGTGTCTGATTCCCTTCCTAGTCCATAAAAATGCCAGGGTGGTCTCTGATTTCCTTCCTATTCCATAGAAATGCCAGGGATGTGTCTGATTCCCTTCCTATTCCACAAAAATGCCAGTGGGGTGCCTGATTCCATTCTAATTCCATGTCATGAGCCATCCACTGGTGTTTCACTGAGCACTTCTCCCCGTGGCCTTGCTGACCCATTTGTAGGCTTGGAGCAAATTTCCTCCTTTCCAGTGAGAGTGTGGGTTGAATGCAGGAGGCTTAAAAAAACCCCCTGAACCCTTTGGCTCTCCTGGTTCATCAGCATTATGGAAATAAAGATGATCTCCAACATCTTTATTCTGCATAAAGACACTGCTGAGTTGCAGCCTCCTTATCTCTCGAGTAGAACAGGATACATAAAAGTGTCATGGAAAGGAACAGTCACTGTAACCATGAATATCTGAAAGATGGATGGTATTAATAATACAGGAGATGTTGTGCAAAAAAGTGTTGGAGGCTTTTAAAAGCTGGAATGGCCTGCACAGCCAGGGCTGAGTTTCAAGGTTTTAATTTTTTTTCTGGAAGAACTGAACACAGATCTGGCAATGACAGAGGAAAATAAAGTGATTTTTACCCAGGAAAGCACAAAGTGTTTCCCAGCAGCTCAGTGTGTTCTAGGTTCTCTCCAGATACGACCAATTTGCCATGATTTGAGTATTTATATGTCTGTGTCTCAGAGCCCAGGCATGGGGAAATGAGGGACGTGGGCTCACTTAATAATTTTTTGAAAATTGGAACCAAATCACCACATTGAATTTACTCAGTCTTGGTTGTCTATTATTTAAAACAAAACCAAAACAAATTGGCTTTTTTTTCCCCACTGAATTGTTCTAGAAATCTAAATTCAGTCTAAAGGTTACGATTTTTCTTCAGACGGTTTCTACTGACATTCACAAGATTAGATATTCATGATTCCTGACCCAATGGTTCTGTGTCAGCTCCTTGCTCAGCAGAGTCCAAGTCCTTACAGAGAAAAATGGGGAATCTTGTGCTTTCAGTGGCTGTTCTTGAAGTCCCTCTTTATTAAAAAAGAAGTTAACATCTGAAGCTGGTGAAGCAAGGAACAGTTTGCATGGAACGCATTAGTCAAAATTCCTGAAGGAGAAGGTTTCAAAGTCTAAAACCAATTAATGCTTGAGTTTAGTCCCCCAGAGCTGTGTGAATGCAGCCTGTAAAATGTAACTGAGCTCTGGATATTGCTGAAAAACCCCAAAGCAGTGTGTGTTGGAGATTATTAAAGAACAGCAGCAAACATTCAATACATAGAAATTGAGAAAATATAAGGGATCACCGTGAACTTTTTGAAAGGTGAAGCTGTAATCATCCTGTTCCCTGCATCCAATTTATACTTTTGCCAGGAGCAACCTGAATACTGTTAGCTGGCAGTGATTTTATGTTCCTCTGGGAATTTTGCTGCTGGTGATTTTCTTACTAGATTGTGATCGTATAATGACTGTACTCATGTGGGGGAAAATTATTCAAAAGTTAGAGTATTACACAGTGTTACTGGTTTTGTAGTCATTGTTAATTACTTTAAAGTAGCTTTTTAACAGATTTCAGTTAACACACTAACATTTTCAACTGCTTTTCCTCCTCTTCATTGTATCTCATCCCTTTATGATCACTCAGTTTCATGAACAGTGACTCATTTCACGTTTCCATGGGTCCATAAATGTACCATGCAGCCCACCCTTTTTCTCACCTTGCTCTCTATTCTCTCTCTGAAATAATTTTATTCTTCATCTCTTAGTGACTCAAAACACAAGGATTCAAAAGATTTAAGAAAAAAATGGGTGGAGAAGAGGCAAAGCCAGAGGAAAATGATACATCCACAGGTAATTATGGAGTAAGGTTTGGGGAATCCTTCAAATTTGCTTTTTTGAAAGGTAAAAATTAAGGAAGCACAAGGAAAAGTTCTTATGGCTTTGCTGTTCATGTGGATGTGGTTTTGAGCCTGCTCTCTGTAACTCTGCCAGTTTGCTGCTTCCTAATGCCCCAGTGAATCCCAGCCCATCAGGCTGCAGGAATCATCATCACAACATTTGGCACCCAGGCATTCCAACCCAGACAGAAATTCGCCTTTTGCCAGCAGTTGGTACAGTAAGCAGCAACTTGGAAGCAAATTTTACCCACCTCTCAGAAGTTTAAACACCAACATCCTTTCCCCCCTTTCCTGCAGCAACATCCTGAACGGGAAATTTGATATTTGAGGCACCACAGTTCTGGTGTTTCCTGAGGGAAAAGCTTTGTGTCCACCAGCACTTTCCCTCCAAGCTCTCAAGGATAAATTATTTCTGTCAGCAGCTGAGGGCTCAGGAGTTTTTGATTCATGCCAGGATGGCAGAAAAGCTGTTACCTGTGTCTGATTCATTTCACAGCTCAGTGGGGCCAGAGGTGACCATCCTGTGGGTTGTTATTCAAATCACACCCCAGACCAGATTGGATGTCAGGGATGCTTAGTAAGGAATAGAAACCTTCCCAGAGAGGAGCTCAGATTAAGCTGTAGTAGAGGAGTGAGAAAGCACAATGAAACAGCATTAACTGCCAGTTAGAACCTTATGGGTCTCTTTCCTCTAAATCTGAAAGCACTAAATTAATTTCAAATCGAATATTAAATTAATTTATTTTGTCCTGACACAAGTTCAATTAGCAGAAATAATGGAAATTTCAGCAAATGTTGTTTTTCTTCTTGTAAAAAAGAGTTTCACCTGTGAGGAAGGAGTGCCAGATATCCATTAGGATAGGCCAGGTCAGTTGATAACTAAGGCTGGAGTCTGGGGGCAAAAGTGCTTTATTTTCTCAGTGTCTCTGGGGAGATGAGGGGCATGTTTTGTTCCTTTCATTTCCACAGACCATCAGCTGTGGATGCAATTACATATCCTTGTCTACTTGTATCTGATATCGAGTAAAATTTTTGGAAGTTTCGTTGTTGTTTACAAAGAATTTCAAATAGACACTAAACTGCAGTGGAACCTTTAGGTTTTAAAGCACTTTTAGCTGTTTTCCCTGAAAACAGCTGGCATAGTCTTTTTGATCTGTGTTCCCCTGATTTAAACTTTTTCATCTATTTTCAATTTTTTTTCATGCAATATTTTTGTCTTTCTCACAGCATAGTAAATCATGAGTGTTCTTGAAGTTGCTTTTTTTCCAAAGAAGTAAACACCTTTTTGTAGAAATAATTCAAAACAAAATATATAGTTTTGCTGACAGACTCACTGAATTTAGAGTAGACATGCTGGATTGGGCATATGTATTAATATATATATATATATATATATTTATCTGTCAAATATTGATAACAGGCAATCACCACATGCAAAACTGCAACTGATTTAGGAACAGAATAGAGACCCTACTAATTGAAACTAAACCAGATTCAGTTTTTAAAGTGGCTTGACACTCGTACAATTCATCATCATCATGGTGAACATGAATTGCATCTCAATTAGGGCTGTAGGTTATATCAAAACAATTCAAAGTGAAAGGAACAATAAATTTCCAGTAGAATCACATCCACCTCATGGATGTCTCTGGTCTTGGAGAAGCAGCGATTTTGAGAAATCTGATGCAAAGACAATTTATACTTCTGAGGGTCATGAGCATCTTCTCAGGTTCTCTGCACATTCAGTGCTATTTTTTTGATTGGTTTCTTTTGTTTGTTTGGATTGTTTTTGATTTTTGCTTTCTGGGTTTTTTTTTTAGTTTAAATAATCTAGAAGCAGTTTTACATAAAATCTAAATCCTTCATGTGACTGCATTCCAAAGAATGCTCTTCATAATGTTTGTGCCCCACTCCATTTCTAAGAATGTCTGAGCTAAGGAAATGTGGCACAGAGCTGTGCAAGCTCTTTGGTTTCAGCTCCATGTTTACCTTGGGACTCTTTTGTGGACTCGCTTGTTCTACTGTTCAAAGGAAGTCTAAGGGATTATCTTCAATAGCTGTAGGATCAGGAGAGAGAAAGTGAATTGTTTCATGATAAAGAATTATTTTATTATATTGAATTGGAAGACCTTGAGGAAGAAACACCAATTCATATTTGAGCCAGGGTGAAGCACATGTTCTCAATTAAAAATGCTTTCTTATGCACTCCATACAGGCAGGCAAGCCAGAATGCCCAGACCTGGTCCAGTCCATGCTATAAAATGTGTGTGGGGGGAAATGATGATGTTTATAGACAGGTAGTGATCAATATAGAAAATACAGGAGCAGCACAAATGGGAAGTTAAAGAGTTTTCAAATAAAATGTTATACTTCAGCTGGAAAAACAGTGTTACACAATGCCTCTGTTTAGGTGTCCAGGAAAGGTAAAATCATGTGAAATCTAAGTTTGCAACAAGCCCATCTACTAATTAGGGCCACTGTAGCAACACCATTTGGGAGAGCAGGACGAGACAAACCCGGCTTTGCTCATGAGGCAGCAGCAGAGCTGAAATGCAGGAGGGCGTCCCAGATGGAGCTTTGCTCTCTCCCCGTGTGCTGCATCTGCTGCAGCACAAAATGCAGTGATTTAACCCCAAGCCAAGTTTGTCTGGCAGCCTGCAGGATCTGATTGCAAAGACTGATTAGGGATTAAATCCTTCTGACAACTGAACCACTTAATAATGGAGGTTTCATAAGTTGGAAGGCTCCAGGCAATTGGGCTGTGGAGCAATTAGTTTCTTTTGTGGTAAAAAAAAAAACCCAAAAAACCAAAAAACCAAAAAACCAAAAACAACAAAAAAAACCCCCACCCAAAATAAAAAGCAGTGAAAAGTCTCAGTGTACTCATAGCAGGTATTTTACCTTCCTTTTGCTTATTTGGAAGCTTACCTTGAAGAATTAATCATTGATTGTTGGGGGGGAATAAGAAAGCAGGTGGGCAGGGAAGAGGGGCTGCATTGAGTTTTAACTGCCTTCAAAATGTGATAGAATTCTTTCACTGAGGAAAGTTTTGCCACATCTTAGCGATTGTTGGAAGCAGCTCAAGAGGTGGATTTTGTAGTAGCTGATTCTTAGAAAAACTTGACATTTACTGAACTCTGCTGTGCAGAGCAGAGAGGGAAACTGGAACCAGTCTCTAGAACTGAAAAAGCAATCTGGGTTCAGATTCACAGCCAGACCCTCTTTTTAGGTTTGAACTAAATGTGGCAGCTCACAACAATTTCTCATTTTTTAAGGATTCATTGAATTCTTTACTCTTCCCCTCAGAAAGACGGACACAGGAAGTCAGAAGAAATGGCAGAAAATTGCTTTTTCCATGTGAAGGCATAAGCAGTCGTGGAAGTCAATCTATAGAATTATTAGCAAATTCCTGCGACTCCCCAGTCTCAATCATGCTTGTTTGTCAATGTGTTCTCAGTTTATTTTTCCCCCAGGTGCGATTAAGTCTGAGCTAATGAATCCAGAATTACGCCTGCATTACCAAAATAAAGAGATTGTTTAGCATAACAAAGCTGATAATTAGTATAACAGCAGAGATAATGTTGGTATCAGCAGCAGTGGGATGTACAGCCAAATTGGGACTACCTGGAAACACCTCCCTCCAACAGAGTTATTTTAGTGGGTTCTGTTACCTTGGATCTCTTCTGGTGTTGACTTAAAAAACCCCAAGTTCTTCAGACTGAAATTTGCCTTGCCCTTGGTTAATTGTTTGGTATTTGCCAAGACATGCGGTATAATTTAATAACTAATTTAATAATGAAAATTGCCAGGAGGATCTCATGCAATTAATTATTTACTGGTATAAATATTTTCCGTGCAAATGAGAGATGTAAAAAATGTAGTTCTTCTGACCCACATATCAGGTTAGAGTACTTGAGGGACTGATGTAAACAAACTCTGCCTTAGCAGCTTAAGGATGGCATCATCTTCATCTCTTGCTCTAAGTTTTCTGGGATCTCACATCCCACAGGGGAAATAAAAACCCTTTTAAAGTTTCTTTGTCACGTCTGAACAGTGATAGAGATTAGGAAGGGCTTCCACGTCTAAGGCAAGGGAAATCCAGCAATAGATTGCCAAGGGAATTGTGACTTTCTGGTAGCTAAGGTGCATGGAAGTCAGAGAAACTTTTGAATTCTCTGCCCAGTTCAAATGATTTGGCATTATACACAATTTCAGCATTTGAAATACTGTGTGGTAACATGATCAGTTGGAATAAATCTGGGGGACTCCATTATATCCTCAGAATTTCAGACAGGCCTGTTCTTAGAAGTAATTTAACTTTCTATTTGCTGCAGTTATTTTCACATCCCTTAGTCCATCTACAGCTCTTAAGTTTAACAGTGAATAATTATGGAGAAGGGAAACAGATTTTTGGCAATTCATGGCTGTGAAGTTAAACTGGTAAAGCAGCAGAGTGATGTGGTAGAGATTGTGGGTTTGGGAAGAGCAGCATGTGGTTGCCAGAGGAAAAAAATGAGAGTCAGACAATCTCTGTCTTACTCAGTAGAGTTCTTTAACTTGCTTTTACACTGCTTCTACTCCCACATTTTACCTGTTTGTTCACAGTGCGTCCTGGGACTGTTTCTCTTTGTCCCTACAGAGCTTTCCACAGCACAGCCTTGGCCTGTGGCTGGAATTCCTCAGTTTCACTGGAAATGATAAATATTTATTGCAGTGAGGTTAACCTCCTGCCATGCAAGGGCACAGAGCCAAGGAAAGGCACCCCATTGGGTTGAACACTGCTTAAATTTAATGCCAATAATAACCATCCCACCTAAAAAAAAATAGATATTCCCCAGGGAATACATCCAGTCAGAGAAACACTCAGTGTCCCTGCCATGTTTTTTGCATATGTGCACATCACTTGCTGCAGCTGAACTTCTCAGCATGTGGTCTGTTCTTTTACACATTCCAGTAAATAAAATGGGTGCTTTTCTCTTTAACTTTTGTTTAGCTAAAGCTCACAAAAATCACTTGTTTCTACTTCATAAGTACTGCAAGAATAACGTGCTGCTTTTCGCCGCAGCCATTACATTATTGATATTTCTAGGGCAGGTTGTGCCACCCAGCAAAATTTACTTACAGCACACTCAAACTAACCCAATAACATCAAACAAAACCTCAAAAATGAGCTGACAACATCAAACAGAAGCTCAGAAATAACCAAAAAAGAACCAGCTTTAAAGTTTCAGTCAATAGCAGAACTGGGTCGTTATCCAGTTCTTTCTAGATGGAGGCTTGTGGACATGGCTTTAAAATCAGTAAGTTTGGTAGATACGGGAAGAAATGTACTTTATAAAAGACAGGATGGGTGCACAGACTTGAAAACAGTTTCAAAGCATGCCCCAGTATTTAACATTCTGCCTTTCAGTTTGATTATGGAAATTTTTCATTGTAAATATTACAAAGGTCTCTAAGAAATCACAAATCTGGAGGAATTTTTTGTTCCTGAAACTTCAACACCTTAAAAATGAGTTATTGGTGTATGAGTATTTTTTGCCATCTCTCTTGCCATTAGCACCAAAATAGTGGGCTCAGTTGTTACAATTTAGTTTTCCAATTGCAAAATTCCAGCTGATAAATTGATAAACTGATAAACACTCAGATTCCAAGGTGTTGGGAATTTTGGGTTTATTGGCCAGAAAACCAACTGAGAATAGAACAATACAGCCCCTTAAACTGTGCCATGGCTAACCAGACACCAAATGATGTAAAATAGCTACACAAGCAGATGGGGATGTTTTACTGTGAAAAAGCCCCATCCTTAGAGCTGCTTAAAAGTTCTTTTTGTCCTGTAAAAAACTTCCTTGCAATAAGGAAAACACCTGATTTCTCAGGAAAGAGAATTTTAAAAATAATCATTCATGAAATATCTCATGTTTATTGGTTCTCACATAAAAGAGAAAAGAAAAAAATTAGGGAAATTTTTGTGAATTCTAAGACAACTGTGAATGCCCCAGGGAACAGAATCCCCAAGGCAAAGCAGCAGTGAATCAAATTCTTGTTGTTGATACACTGAGAAATGAGAAGCACCAGTGAGTTCTGTTTCAGTGCTCAGCACAGCAATCTGGAAGCTCTGACACACATTTCAGCAGCCAAACTCTGCAGCTAGCATGGTTTGTCTTTCTCAGCCTCTAATTCACAGCTCTCACACTCCATTTCTGGAGCTGCTGCTTCCCAGTTGTCGGATCCTTTAGGGTGTCGCCCAGCCTCGCCTCACAAACAACAGATCAATTATTAATTTAATTATTTAATTTATAAATATTTAATTATTCATATTTCCAGGAAAGTTCATTTAAATATCAAGCACGTTGTCTGTGTGCAGGAGCGAGGTGAGGACAATAACAATCACTCCAAGGTAATTAGTGAAGTGATCAGCAGATGGGGTTTTTTTCCTCTTAATTCCCTCAGACTGTGGTGCCAAGGTCAAAGCTTTGACCTTTTGTGGGGTCCCCTGTGAGTGCAGAGCCCAGCCTGAGTGACAATCTCTGCCAAGCAACTTCCATGACAGGCAGGATGGTGGAGACCAGGGCATTAAGAAATGCACTTTTCCAGTTACATTGTGCTTGTTCTCAGAGCTAATCACCTTCCTGAGGGTCAGCAAACGAGACAAAAATATTCTGTGGTGGACTCCTGCAGCTGCCCATGAATTGTAGGCAGCTCCTGTGATTTTAATGGTGTCTCTTGGCATGCATAAAATGGAAAGCTCCATCCTTGAAAGGTAATTTAAACTGAGTGCTGGATGTTGCAAATGGGATTGTAAAGATGCACGTTATTAATTCCTAAAATAAATTAAAACAATTAAGGTATTTATTTTGGAAACAAAAAAAAGCCAACAAAACCCACCCCACGATTCTTTCTTGAAGAAGTGGCATTATGTTGTGTAAAAGATACCAGAATACTTTCAGTCCAGTGAAACTCCTCAGCCTTGTTAGTATCAGTGAGATTTTATGATGATTGCTCTGTGACTTTCTCTGGCTTAGCTGTCATAAAGCCTTTCTGCCAACAGAGCAGATGGAAACAAATACATTTAACCTTGCATTAAATGAGTTGGGTTCAGAATAATGCTTCCTCTGGTTACTCCCCTTCACAAGCATCCAAAAAAACGTAGTGTATATGAAACATTCCTATATATCAATAAATCCATAGTCAACACTGGAGGGTATGAGAGAAGAACAGAATATTTTTTCAACAGGATTTATTTTGGATATTGTGTGGGCTCATTTTCAGTTTAGATTTTTTGGCCATACACGGATGTGTCAGGGGTCAAACAGCTCAGCAAGGTTGGTGACTGTGAGGTTTTGATGGCAATGAGCACATGGGCAGAGAGATGAAAAGTGATGGGGAAGAAGGAAATAATCAGAAAATATCCTGGAAAAGAAATATGAAAAACTTACTCCAATCAGATTTGAGTACAGTCCCCAAAATCACTTACATTAAGGAAGATCCCAGGTTATTCTGATTTTTATACATTTCAATATATCTTATAGATACCAATATATTTTTGTAGATATTGATATGTATAAAAGATAGATATTTATATAGAGGAATGAAAGGAATATAAACTACAGATGGCTTAATAGGTTTTAGTTCAACATCTCACTGACCCGTCCTCACACAAAATAGAGGGAGATCCCTGCAACTTGCACTGTGATTTTTCAATATTCATCCTGCTAACAAGAACACATGCTTTCTTTTAATCAGATTTTTAATAAATTATTATAATATTAACACAGTTAACTACACTTGTTATGGTAGAGGGAATAAGGTAAAAATAGTTTATTTTTGCTAAAAAGTAATGAAATTCAGTCTGTGATGATTCATCTCATGCTGGCAGTATCAATCACATCTTCATTTGATGTCATGAAACTATTTACAGTATCCCATCAAAAATAATCGACTGTTTGATCAAGTAGAAGATTCAAAAGAAAGAAGAAATAGGATGCAAGATGTTGATTTAAGGGCAATTGAGATTATATAAACAAAATTGTATCACTTTGGCTACCCTCAGGCTCTAGAAATTTCTATTTACTTGCAGAGAAGTGGGAGTTCTGGATATTTTCCATCCTAATATTCTGAAATCAGGAGCCTGGAGCAGGAATTTGCATTAAGAAGAGGAAATATTTTATTACGCTTTTTTATTATGCTTATTGAAACAGGAAGCTTAAAAAAACAAACACAATCAATACATTATTAATGAAATTGAGGGAGAAATGATTAGGCCCAAACTAGTCATTTGGTTTGAATTAGATGGAAGAAGAATATTTGGAAACAGAACTGTAGGAGAGAAATGGCTCAAGTGTAAATGTAAAATGGGAGAGAGAGCAAGATGTCATATAAGGCTACAAAAAGTCAATGGTTAGAATCATCTCATTTTTTATTTGATATCAATGCTGAATATAAAGAAAAAAAAGGAATTGTAGAGAATGGAATTTTATTTTTTTGCTGTAGTAGTAGATGCAGTTATCATTTGTGAAATTGAGCTGTAACTTGTGTAAAATAGGATGTAGTACAAACTTTATAAAGTGTTAAGTGGCTGTGAGGAGCCAGGGACAGGAAATGCTGGAAAGAAAAGGACTGAACTAAATGATCAGTTTATTTCCTCAATAAATGTTTTTAGGCCCCTGGCAAAGGAGATGGAAATAGGCTGATAAATTCCTTGTTGGTCTGTAAAAAGAGATGAAACAGGCAAAGAAATACAAGTCCAGGTAACTGAAAGGAACATCCCATTTAGATGGAAGAAATTTCAAATAATCCAGCTAGTCCAGCATTGTGGAAGAACAATGAAAGATTTTGGGACTTCACACAGAAATGTCTTCATAAGCCAGAGAATAAATGTCTTTCTCCAGCACTGACAGTGTGTTTGCCTGGCAGTGATTGCATTCTCACAAAATCTTGTGATTACACAGAAATTCGAGGGTCAAGTTCTCTCAGCTATATAGTCTGCAAAGTTATTTCTTTTGATTGTTTTTCCACCAGTTGCCATAACCATCATTACAGTTTGTGGTGATCTGGCATTTTATACACAGGAGTAACTCCAAGAATTACTCCTCTAATTCTTCCTTATTAGTAACTCCTGTTATTCCTTTTATAATAAATTCTTAATTTTAAGAAGAGGAGTAACAACCAGAATTTTCTGATCTCATTCCCAAGACAATCTAGATTTTTAAAAAGAGGCAAGCTGAAAAATTTGAACTTTCTTGTGTGAACTTTATTGAGTGAATGTTAGAGTGGTCAAAACAAGAGATGATCAGTCAAACATCTCCAGTCACACATTTGCAGATACATAAACAATGGTTTATTAGAACCTCAGTGGGGCACAGGATTTCCAACATTTTCTGTGTTGATATAATATTAAAGTGGGGTTTGCTTGGCTTCACTTAATTGCTGTGAAGCTAACTGATAAAACAATAATACAATATGAAAAGGCAAGGCAGAATTCTGTGCTAGGACTGCAATCTTTACCCAGCAGCTCTATTAGCAGGTCAGGATAACAAGTACGTTGTGATTAATAACCTGAAAAGAAGCTTCTGAGGATTAGGCACTTCACAAATAATTCTAAATAGCTCCATGCTGCAGGTTTGACGTTAATACTGTTTTGATCTACAGCTGCAGGAGACATCAACCAGCTTCAGTTCATTGCCTTTTGTGAAATAACCCTGATTTATACTAGCAGAGAATATTCCTTCGCATGGTCAGGACTGTTCCTGCATTGTTTCATTGCATTATGACAAAAAAAAAAGAAATAGGCAGCCATGGTTTATCTAGAGTTAGAGATGTGTTAGAGATGTAGCAGTGCAGTAATGCAATTTGTTTTGGGATAAACTGAGCTGCTCACATCCAGTTTGCAGATGGGGCAGCATTTTGGAGCTGGTCATGTTTAGCAGAGACCCAGCTGCAGGAAATTAATCCCATCGTTTCTAGAAAACTTCTGTTTCTCATTCTGGCTGTTCATCAGGGCTTGATTTTCCTGAAGGGAAAAGGAAAACATATGTAGAATAATGAGGAAATGGGTCACTTTTTACTTCAGAGCTTTAGAGGCCTGCCAGAAAAAAGTAGCAGCACTTTCTTGGCCTCTGTTAGTGTCACTACTCTTTCCAAGATGGACTTTATGCATTAAACTCCTCCAGTCTGAAATGATCCCGTGGTTATCCATAAAAAGGGACATCTGTGCCCAGAATTCCTACTGGTTACCTTCCTGTAAAGCTGGGTCAGTCTCCTGCAAAGCCCCAAACTCAGCTGTGTGTACCATGTAAGGTGTGTTTGAGAGGACACAGTTGGCTAAAACTGGCACAGGTCACTGCCCTAAGCTGATGGACTGACCACACAGATATAATCCTGCTACACCTCCTCACTATGTTATAGAACTCCCCAAACCCACTAAAATGTTAATAAAATTAGCAAGGGTGACAGAGCACGCAAAATATTTACAGACTTACACCTTATTACAGATTTATTCCTTATTATTCCCTAAAATAGCCCCTGGGTAGCTATTAAATTCACTGGCATGGAGGACTGTTCCCAGGGTTTTGGCTCTCTCATCCTGCTGTTGCTGCTTTTCACACAATCACAGTCTCCAACCACGGCAAAACCTCTGGATGTCTCAGGGGTTGAATTTCCCTTGGTGTTCTCAGGCATGAACAGAAGATTCATGAGTGATACAGGACTAAAATGCTCCAAAACTGCTCCCCTCTGTTGCTTTGCCAGTATTTAGGGATTCTTTGGATATTTAGCATCATTTTCTGAGTCCTGCACTGGCTTCTCCTGCACTGGCCTCTTCTATTCTGTCTCCAGGAGACATTGAGGGATGAGTTCTACTTTAATTTTTTTTTCCACTGACACAGCACAGCCTTATTCATGGAAAAATGGTCTGTAAATGTCACATGGATGTATTCTCAGTATAAAACATAGCTATATTTTAAGGTATTTGATTTAACACATTCCAAGACATGAACTTTAGCAGGCAAATTCAATGAATGCAATTGCAGACAAAGTGAAAACCCAGCCAGCTTAAGGCATTTACCAAGTATTAGTAAAATCTTGTAAATGTAGTTAAATCAAAACTAATAGATAAAACCTTAAGAACTTCTTTAGAGACCTGAGATATGTGAGATGCCACATCTCAGTTTTTCTTTTAACTCACAACTCATATTTGACTCTCCAGTAGAAATTTGAAATTTCTTTTTTGGGTTGGATGATCTTCGCCTGGTCCTTGTGTACTACATTATGTGGCTCTTTCATAATTATAAAGATTTATCTACTCTCAGAATCCTTCCAAAACAGCTCTTCAGGCATAATTCCAGCATAGGTTATACTAAATAGGAAAAAGACATTTTAAATCTCAATTAGAGAGCCTAGCCTGATAATTATTCTTGACTAGGCATTTTGGTAAACTTCCAAATGCTGCAAATCCTTAGAGTTCAATTAAATACAACCCCTGAATACATTTATTGAAGTAGCTCCATTATAGGAAAGACTGAAGACTTTTTTTCTTCTTCTTCTTTTTTTTTTTTTTTAAATGCTCCATTAAAGTAATCATGGCTGCTACTTTTCAGGATGGTATGTGTCTTGATTTATTTCTTACCTGTCAGCCAGACTTCACTCTGAATTACACTGGCCCTGCAGTATGGAAGGCAAAGCTGCTGTAGGGCCTTCTGCAAGGAGGATGAGATTTACCTCATTCCGAAACAGGCACCGTGGTGGCACAGCAATTACTGGCTGTGTGGAGAAATAAAACTGGTTATCTGTGAAATCTGGGGTCTGGCAGCTCCAGTGCCTCAGCTCAGTCACTGCTTTTGCTTTTCCACCCTGATTTCTGCTCCCTGAGGACTCTTGTCCTCCCAAAGGTGAATTGCCCTGGAGTCCTTGTGCAGTGTGTGAGGTGGACACAAATGCACAAATCTCTACAGGGTCAGTTAAAACATACGGGAAACCTATTAAAAACAGAGAGAGGTTGTTACAGCTGAGGGAAACAATCTGCCATCACACCACTGACTTTTCAGACATACAGAAATCACACTCACAGAGAGAGGATGGAGCAAGACACAGTGGAGGATGGTTACAAAAGACTTCTGTAGTGTCTTAGACATCTCCCAGAATCCTGAAGTGTATCCTGATAATTCTGGGTCAGGATTGCATTTGTATCACTAGTGGAATCCCCAGTTTGGGGATAATAATTTTCCTTTAAAAAAGCAAGAAATAGATTTTTAAACTAAACAGACACATCTACATTTTGACTCTTCATTTTTGTCAGTTTCCAAACTTCAAACTGAAAATGAAATTGACTCACCTAGAAAACACTGAAACAGAGATCTTATATTTTTTTAAGTTTGATTACAATTTAAATTAATTATATGAAGAAAAGAAAAAGTATTCCCTGAAATTTTAACATCAGTTTTAATTATGCAGTACCTACCTTTTGTACTAAAAGAATTTTAACAAAATGTTCTGGAACTGTCACTCAGTGCTGTCACTGCCTGGGCTCAGCATTTATTATGCCTGCAGGCTGGGAACAGAGGGGGAACCTTGACTCAGCTGTGATCATGCTGGCAGATGTGACTTGGGTTCTGACTGCAAGACAATTCCCTCTGTGGCAGTGACGAGGGTAAAAGATGTGCAGAGGGCAGAACCTGCATTGCTCTGTGTTTAGGGAGCCACAGCTAGAAAAACACAAAAAAACCCCACACATAGAAAAACGCTCTCTAGACTTGTGGGTGATACTAAAGCAGGAGGAATAATTGCCAAATGTCTGGGAGGCAACTCAGAGGGGTCTTGAGGACTGGGATGTAGCCCTGGGTCCACGCCTGAGGTGTTTTGGTTTTTTGAAATTCTTTTCCCAGGGAATTTTCTGTAAACCGGAGCCATGTTTTTGTAACTGTAACTTTGTTATTCATTCCTTTTCCTAGGAGGGACTTCTTGATGTCCCTCTGGTCTGACCAATGTGAGTGAAGAGGTTTGCCTTTGTCTCACCAATCAAATTAGCCTGTGTAGAACAGTATAAAAGGGAGACACATCCCAAAAATAGAGAAGTCATTTTCAGCCTTCTGAATCTTGAAGTCTGTGTCGTTGTGGTGTAAAACAGCATCAGTGGGACAATGAGGACCTTGTGCAGATGAACCAAAAATGTTTTGCATGTAGGGTGGGGAAGGCTTTGCATTGATACAGCCTTGGTGGAAAACAGGGAGGGTGCAGCTGGGGGCTAAAGGCTGGTCAGGGACCTAGACCAAGCTCTGAACCCGAAGAGGGGATTTTGTGAGCTGGGAACAACCTTCAGCTGTTTGACAGGGAAATGCCAAAGGCAGTGGAGCCAAACTCTTCTGTGGTGGTTGAACAGCACAGGGGAACAGCCCTGAACTGCAATTTGGGAGGTTCAGAACGGATGTGTTGTGAAAACCTTTTCACTAGTGAGGGGTTTCTGCACCAAACCAAAATTTTCTAGGAATGTTGTGGAATCTCCCATCTGTTGCTAGACGGACATGAAAGAAAGACACTCACACCATCAGGCTGTGAGATGAGAAAGAAGGAAGTTTGTTTTGGGTTTAAATAGGGTTTGGAGTTTGGTCAGCAATTGGGAGACGAGGTTGACACCTCTCTGACCCCACTGGTCAAACCAGAAGTCCATCAGTTTGTCCTTCCCCCAGGAAGGAATGCGTAGTTTACCAAACATCATTCTTTGTTTATGTTATAACTCATGAGAAACTCCAGTACAGAAATGTAAAACATCAGAAGGCTGAAAAATCAGGGTGACACTCATCCATGGAGACTTTTAAGCTATAGATTGACAAAGCCATAGTGGACACCACCTGTTCTTTGCAACAACCCCATTTCTGGAAGATTGGAGAAGATGATCTTCAGGGATCCTTCCTAATCCACATTTTCCTGATCAGTGCATTTCATTCCACTGAAGCCCTCCCCAGAGAGCTGCTCTGTGCCAGGATTTTCATTATACTGGCTGATCATGAGTTTTCTCCACCACCTCCATTTCTTCAGACACTGTTTAGTTTACTAATTTCATTTTAATGTCAGTATATTACTTAATTGGTAATGAACTAATTAGCATTAGTGTGTTAATATATAGCCATCCTTCAGAATTCAAAATCTCAGTGCCAGCTCTATTTCTATCACATCTGCATTTCAATTACAGCCATCTCTCTTTTCACTGATGTAAATTTTCAGGTTTTCATGCGTTTATTTTAAAGACCCACAGATCTTAAAAGGTTCTGAGAAGATACAATTCATTACAGTAAGAATTTTTCCAGTAAAAATGCCACTAAGAACATGAAAGGGTCTGCCTTAGAAAGAAGACCAGGTTCTACTTTCCAATAACAGTAAAAAGTGATTTTAGAAATGTGGCTGTCAAAGTAGGGGTGTGCTCCTGCTACTGCAGAGTGCTGCAAAACTGTGGGAAACAGCTAAAATATCATGTGATGAATGTGCTGGTTTCTTTTCAAGATGAGGGAATCCCTTCGGGAGGGTTTCTTTATGAAACTCTTGATTGAAATAAGAGCTTGCTAAATTTCATCCCTCTTTGCACTGCAAAACAACAACAAAAGGTAGAAAGATCTATATATTGTTTTAGTCTTGTGGGAACTGCAGGCTTGAAGCAACAGCACCTCTAAAACTCTTTAAGCCAGCTGCAATAAAAGGTCTCCAAAATGGCCAGAGAATATGTTCCTTTAACTGGTGGCACAAATGAATCAGAGCAAATGCATCAAAATTTCTTCCACCTACTCCAGCTGAAGAAATAAACCTATAACATAACAAACCTATTTTCCCAGGAAGAATTGAAGAGAATCCACTGTCTTTCAAGGGCAGAAATTGCAGCTAAATCAAGTAGTAGATGTCTGTAAATGTGAAATGACACAAATGGCAAAATGGCTTTTGGTTTGGAACCTGGCAGAGTAAGTTCCCTAAGGTGTACAATAAAACAGAACAGTGCTTAGGGGTGTTTAATGAAACCATTACTATGATGGAATATTAACCTCATTTGTGATTTTCAACACAGTTTCCCAATGTGACTTCATGTTGTTCCAGTTTAATTGCTTTTGTCAACTTGAGGAGTTTATTTGAGGAATAGAAGATAAAAGTCTAGGATTTTGCCCTGTGTTAAACCATGACTCTGATAACTCAGATCATTTTATATGCACAGGACAGAATTAATGATATTTTAGATGGGTCTGGGAAACTACATTTGCTAATGCCTCTGACCCCATGATGGAAAACCCATCATTGCCATTAAGTTTTAAAGGTCTGGAGCTGGTGCACTAGGAATTCAGAAGTTATATGACCTCTATTAAAATTAAGTTTTAATGTCCTTAAACAATTAAAGCTCAAATATTATACGTCCCTTAATGAACTTCATAAATATTTATAAGGTGCAGCTAAAGTGTGCAGTCTAACATGAGCACGGTGAGACATTTTCCTTAATTTGAAAGGATTGTGCCCTAATTTGGAGGCTTCCTATCTGTCTGTTCCATGCAGTTCTGTGTCCTTTTACCAGAGGAAATCAGAGGTAATTACATGAATGCCAGCATTATCACACTGGTGTGGAAGCAGTAAAACTCAAATATCTCACAGTTCCACAGTGGTTTTGTTGGCTCCACTCAGGCTCCAGCAGGGCTGGGCAGGACACAAGGACACAGGAGATACCAGGTTGTACTGTCAGGTTTCAACCACTCCTGGTTCATGGCCAGGAGGGTTCTAACATTTTCAGGTGTTTACAGATGCAGTGAAATATTTAAGAGTTGCACAGAGAGATGTTTCCAGGGCGGTGTGTTTTATATTCAAATGCCAAGAAACCATTCTTCCACCTAAATCTGTGCCAGTGAAGCTGATGAAATTGTAAATGTCAGTGTAACACTGATATACCTGAAGGAAGAGATGTGGCACAGTGATTTTACCTCTGCTTGCAGTTTTAAATCCCTGTTAAAAAGGCTTTTTGCAATGACCCCTCCCTGGCTGCAATTGGATTGTCACAAGTACTTACATTAGATACTGTGTTTTCTTTGTCCTCTGTCAAACTAATGAACTCAATTGTGTTAGGCTACTCACATTATTTGCATTTATGAGCATTGAGACATTCCTGCTTTTAGGAAGTCGGGGAAGTTGCTGATTGAGATGACTTGAAAAAAATATTCTTTTAAATAAGTTAGTTTAGCCACTGGCTCACTGCACAAGAAGGAAAGCTTTTTAAAAGCTTTGTTCTAAAAAGCTGTTTAAAACCTTGTTCTAATTGTTTCCATATATCTTAGTATTTTTCTACAGGTTTTCATGGATTCTTTCCTTATCAGTTAATTCCAGCTCTTGGATTACACTCATCTATTGCTACCCTGATGGCACATCTCAGTCCACTGCCTCAAAATATTTGTTCTCTTTTTGATGATACCTATCTTGGGAAATTCTTGGTTGGCATCAGGGAGCTGCATTCCACATTCACGAGGTTCCATGGCTTCTTTAAATACTATTGATATTTGCTGAAAACCTAACTTTGTTTTTTTCCTTTAAAATCTCTCACTAGAAATAACATATGTTAGTTGCTTTGCCTTGCATATTTGAGTTTTTCTCTCTGCAGCTGCCAGGTTGCAATGATTAGTTAATAGAATAAATCTCTGTGTTTTCTCTGTCACAAGTTTGCTGCATCACTGCTTTTAAAGGGCAGCCCAGGATACTTCAGTGATTGCTTCCCAGACTCAAGTGAAATGCTTTCAGTCAGTGTTTGGAAACTGCTGAGCATGAGCAGCCCCTTTCAGACAGCACTCCTGTGTTTTTCACAAATTCCAAGTCCTCTTGTAGACTGATAACAGATGGAGCTTTCTAAGGAATATTTTTCATCCTTGATTCTTCAGGCCTTGTTAGAGCTGCCCGAGTTTAGCCTTTGGAACGGATGCAATTTTAGAGAGGCAGAAAATCTTCCCTCACTGGGGAAAGGAGAATAAATTTGCTGGTGTGACAGAGGTTCCATTTTATCTTAACTACATAACAGATCAATAATGAGACAATTTCATTTGTTTCATTTGTTCCTGGTTTAGTTTCCTGGAGTATTTGCACATGGAGAGAGGTTCATTTCATGGGTTTTGGCACTTCTGGCCACTGAGCACTGCAGCATTAACAAAAGCTGCATATGAGTTTCACTTACTGTACTCTAATTAAAACTCTGCAGATGCTGAGGTTTAAATTAGAGCTGACTAATCATATTTAATTTAAATGTCTTAATGGCTGTATTTTTAATAGAACAAGGGTACATTAGCTATAATCCAGGTTTTTTTCCTACAGAAAGAGGTGTGTCAAAATTTCTAAGGCTCTGATCCAAAAAAAGCACATTAACTCATAGATTAATTCAGTCAGTTAATAACTCCCCTGAATTCAGTGGTAATATTACTTGCTTAAAATTTTGCTTGTATTGGAAGGGTTGTTATGTCTCACCTCAATTGTACAATATATTTATTTTTGCAGCAGAATAACACCATTTTGGTGGAAATCGATTATTTCCTGAGCCTCTGATTCTTAGGGACACAACAACATTTCTGCACCTTGATTTGGCACCTTTGCACCTTTGAATGTGTAGCACATTCAAAGAACCCAAACCACTGCCTAGGCTATGTGGGAATTAATTCCATCCAGAGCAAAGTAGGGCATTACTTACACCTCTGGAGATAATGAAATGACTGAGTGTATTTAAACCATATTAAATGAGGGCAAAATTTGGCATTAATTTTGGATTCCACTTTAGAGAATTATCTTCTTTTCCTTCTCTCCAGAATGAAAAATTATCTGAACTTTAACAAGGGCTCTTTTAAGGCATACAGTGATCACCAAGCAGTTTCAGGGATAATTATAAGACATGAATAATTACAAAGTATTTTGAGTTGTGAAATTTTTCGTTCCCTCTTTGTTTTGCCAAATCAGCATCTTTTAGGAGTTAAAAAATGTTGAAAAATCATGAAAACTCTGAAGTTTCTTGCCCAAGGCAGTCCTTCCCTTGTAGTGGCGCAGTGTCTGAGAAACTGGAATCAAGTTTGTGAAAATGTTAATGTGGAAAAATACATTTAAAGTTTGATACTGCATCTAGTTTGCAAATCATACTTGGATTCAACAGTTTCTCTTCCAACAATATCAGTACAGAGCTGCTTTTGAAAGAAGTAATCATTGGGTAGCTGTCTTTACAAGGTACATACAGATTTTTGGCACCTCATTAAGCTGATTTATGATGTATTGCTTCACTACCCTCTAAATTTTATGGCTAACTTTTACATTCCTTACCAAAAAAATATTTGTAAATGGAGCTCTGATATTTTTTTTTCCTTACAATCAGCATGAAACAGCAGCAGGAACAAGTTTAGCCCACATAATGGTGAGGACTGTTAAACCCTAACTCAGGTCTCCTTTCTGACTGGACTATACAGAAAGATTTTAATCATTTGGAATTGTAGCACAGCTGAAGTTTAGACAGAAAAATCTGAAGTTTAGACAGAAAAATAGGTAAAGAATCACTGTCAAATATACAGAAGGGAGGAAGTGTGAAAACCAGTTTGCTTTTATAAGCTCTGAGCTGTATCTTTGGCTCCAGACCTCTCAATAATAAGGTGATAAACCCATATGAAAAGTGAGTTTGTTACAGCTGTGCTGTCCTGCAGCTCTGCTCACCCCTTGTAATTCCAGGCAAATGCTGCTCTTATTCTCTTCTTCATGAAGACATCTCAGAAATATCCAAACACAGGGAAATGTTGGTATTTTAAAATATCTGTTTCCCATGACTTCACAGCTGTCCCTAAACACAGAAGGGGACACAACTGCCATTAATTTCTCTTATCTAACATAAAATGTTGACTATATTAATGAGATTAATTAGTCATTTAGAGGCTAAACAGATTAATTAGATGCTATCTTTTAATTTTCTGCGCGCTAATGAATATTTTATATGATGGTTTTGTTTAAAGTAATATTAACAGCTCTCACACTTTAGGCATTACTTCATTAATTCAGTTCTCCATCATGTTATAAAAGGCTTTTAATCAACTGGTTTCAAAGGGAGCCCTTTTCTTCCTCATCTGCTAAGTCATATCTAGGCAGGCTTTTCCTCCACACACCAAGAATTATTCGGGGGTTCTATCCATAGTTTTGTTTTGATAAATTCAGTTTTATTTAGAGAGGCATCGACATTCATTCAGTTCTGAATCCCTGACTGCAAGGAACACAGGCTCCTGCCCTGTTTTCTCAAAGGAGCTTTGTTAGATCCTTGTTTTCAAAATGTCTCTCTTCAAAATGCATGTAGCTCTGAATTCAAGTTGCATTCAGGCATATCAGATATTCAGCAATGCAGCACTGAGAACATAGTCAAAGGTGTTAACCTCCCAATGAATCAACAGGAACTACCTGGAGTTTATGGGCTGTGAATAACCTCTGAAATATTTAGATTACCTTCTAGGAAATGCAGGAAAAAGGTGGCTGTGAAGGGAGTATAAAGGCTCCTGTTCCATTTTCTCATGAGAGGTAATAAATTCCAGAGCTGCCAGTCCTTTTACACTGAGAGAATTCTAGAGACTTAATCTACAAATTACTGCATCTTACCAAGTCAGCCCTTTCCCAGCAATGCACAACACTCATTTACCTGAGTCCCTCCACTGAGTATTTATTGTGATTATAGCACATTTATTAAACAGTCTCATTATTTGTTTGACAAATATATGAAACATTAAAGGGAATTCTTGCTGTTCTTCAAATGTCAGCAGATTCTTCCCAAAGCCAGGAGTTCTGATGAAGGTGTTTCATCACTCAGGAGCACCTCCAGCACCTCGTCCTGGAATTGGCCACAAACTGATCTGACACCCCTTTACTCCACATGTAAAGAGTAAAATTCCCACTTTTTTGGAGAGAAATCCTCCATTCTTAGTGGTTAGAGTGTGGTTCTTAGCACAGCACGGTGCCTTCTGATACAGAATGAAAATTATTTAATTAGAAGAGTATAATTTCCTGTCAGCCTTGCATAGGCAGATGGATGAGTTTTTAATTCTCCTAATTTCACGATTCTTTTAAACTGCAAATGACTGCAACAGGTCAAGATCTAGCAAAGATAGTGAACTCTTTCACCTTGAATCTGCTCATGCAGACTCTACATTGTTCTCTCAAAACAGTACATGAAAAAGTTGCAGCTACCAGGACTCATAGATTCATAACCAAACCTTTCCAAAAGTACATGAGTGATGTGTCATATTATCACACTGTAGTGCTCTTGGCATTAAATTCAAATATATTAACATCAGGATAAAATCATGAGTATGGATTCTGCCAAGAACAGGAGAGTAAGGACAGCCTCAGGGAAAAAAATTGATGAGTCCTAGCCACAGGCAAGAAGTTTTGATGGACTGGACAGGATATTCACCTTATTTCTGTTGCTTCCATCCTAGTGTTTTACTCAGTGTCTTTTGTCATGCTTTGCTTTTACTGAATTGTTTTCTGTGATGAACATTAATTTTTTTTAAGAATTCATGATTGTGAACACTTAAGGAATTTTTTTTTCTTTGTGCTTTACTCATTAAAGTGTGTAACGGGGCCTTTGCTTTATGAGGCACATTTCTAAAAACACTTCTTTGGGGTATGAGAGAAGGTCTTCCTCTAATTCCTGTGAAAAAGGGTCTAAACCACATTCCTGGTATTCCAGGGAAGTGTTCTCAGAGGGTTATAGATAATCATCACAGAGAACTTTGAAATAGATGCAGGGGTTTGTAAAATTAATGAAGTACTCACTGATTTGGAATGAAATGAAGATGTCCACAATTAAGTTTGCAGCCTACAGGCCGGAGTGCTCTCAGGGCAAGGCAGAGATTTGAGTCTGAGATACATCTCAAAGATTGAGGGAATATTGAATCAGGTGTGCAATGGAATGGCCCCAATAGGAAAAAAGAAAAATGGGATATGCCTAATTCACTCTACTCTTTAACCTACAATTTCCTGATGTCAGAGAGTTTGGGTCAGATGAGGTAGAGGAGAAAACATAAGTGAGATGATACCATTCATCTATTGCTGAAGCAGTTGCCAAGACAGTCTTTGCAAATCCAGGCAGATCCTCCCTGCACTGTGCATTTATTCTGCACCACAGACACCAAAACTCAGGTTTGCTTGTGGAGTTGCACTTTGTACAAAGCCTGGAGTCAGTAATTTAAGGAGCTACTATTTCTTTTATAGGTGGCCTTAATCTGACAAATTTACCCCGAGGCAGAATGTAACATTGTTTTCAGTCCAGTTTCTGATGGTTGGAGATTTGCCATCACAGAAAGTAGCACAAAGGGAGACAAATAAATGCCAATTTTGATGACTGCTTCAAGAAAATTTGTGAGGACTGACCAACCCCTACCTCCTTCCTCATTTTCAGCATTGCACAAGTTGTGCAGATCTAGAAAACAAAGACAATTCTTTTGAAAACAGAAAAACTGACAATGATCACATCTGTGTCACGGCAAGGGAAGACTGGAGGGATGCCAGGCTGAAATATTTCTCAGGGCCCTCATGGCATTGACCAGGAGGATTCTCCATCAGCTCAGGAGAAGGAAGACCAGGAGGTCAGATTTTCTTTCTCTTGAGAGTTTTCTCATCCCTTTTCTGTAGTTTGAAGTCCTCTGGGCAGTAATGAACTCCTTCTTACAGCAAAGGGGTTTTATTTCTAATCCTCATCATCTTGTGCAGCTCTAGAGATTTCAGGAATTTGTGCCCTGGTGCACTCTTCTAAGTTGGATTTGCTCCTCAGTGGGGAATAAAACCCTTTTCCAAGGGGTTATGTTCAAAGGGAAGAGTGGAAATCTGTACCATTTTAAGAAAAATACCTCAGTCTGCCTCATATGCAACAAAGTTAGCCAGATAGTCATTAGCTCTTTCAAATGTTATTAGAAAATTCATACATTACCAACATAATCGAGTGTATACTGTCCTTGTGATGGATGCCATGGAGTTAAGCAGTGTTATTAAAAGTGGATGAATCTGTATGGATTGTCCTGTGATAACAATAATAGCACAAAGTTCAAAGCAACCAAATCCAGCCTGGAATTCATACATTGTTGAATACGTTGCCTCACACCTTTTCCTACTTAAAATCACACAGTGAGCAGTCCCCAGGTTAGGTTAGTTTATCTGTTTCAGCAGTTTAAAACATGTCAGATAATGAGACACTGATCAGATTTAGAACAGCCCCAGAACCAGAGGCATTCAAGAGCTATTTTAGAAAGCAGAGTTAGAAACATAATTACAAGACAGGATAATGAACAGCACCTCTTCAATTTCCCTGTGGCCCTTGCTGAGAAATTAAATCAAGTTTGTACTGTATAAGCATGACTGAACTGCTAGAAGTGGGGGAAAGATTAAAGTGTTATCTTGTAAACAATATATACATAATAAACAGAGAATTAAAAAAGAAAACCATTGTAATGACAAGAAATGAGAAATTTAATGGATTGTGTAAGATCCAACAGTTAGAATTGGTACTAGAAAGATCCAGTCAAGAGTTTATTTGGAATGAATAACCCAGAAATTTTGGAATTTGTGTGGGAATAGGTTTCTCTGATATTTAAGGAAAAGTAATGTTGAAGCTGCTTCTTGAGCCAGCACCTGCCAGAAGAGGAAGACAAGATGTCTCTATGGATACCCAGGGGATGAAACACAAAACTTGTCAAAATCAAGAGAAATCTTTCCATTGGTGTCATCAGGCTCTGCATGAGGCTTTAACAAAACAGGTTTGGGATCTGATCTTGGGATCAGTGTCATGTGAGATCTCACCCTGGTTTTCTGGGAGATACAGGAGAAGTTAAGCCCAGCATAGCTGGTGGAACAGCAATGAAAGGTTTTGCACACTGGGAGAGCAGCAGTGATTCCCAACGCTGAGCTCCACCAACCTCCACGTGCCTTGGTTTGCTGGGGAATTGATCACCTACATTTCATGTTATTCCTTCTGGTGTCTGACTGGGTAACTGAGACCTCTTGAGTTACATGAGCATGGAAAACAATGACTGAATTCTTCTGTCTGCTTTTGAAATTTAGACTTGTGGAAAATATTGGTGTTTCTAATAATGGTTATTCCCTGTTTTCTATTAAAAAAAAAGACAAAGCAATGTGCAGATGTTTGAGTAAAGAAATGGAATATAATTCTTGGGGGTATTCTTAAAGCATCATTTCAGGTCCTGATAACTTTTTTTTCTGGAATCTCAGTGTGTCTCTGTGTTCTGTTTTGTTTAATTAAACCAGTATATTTTCTGAATATGATGATTGTCAGCACTCAGGATCCCTCTGTTTCTGGAGTGAAAGGAGAAACCAGCAATCAGATTGTGGGACTTTCCCAAACAGGCTTAGAGGGGCCTCTTTAAAGAATGTGAACCTTCAGCAAAAAACCTCTTGTTGTATTAAGTGATGCTACAGACACTTGCTGCACATATTCAGAGGGAAGAAATGTCATGCTTGTAGCAGATATCTTTTTTTAGCAGACTGGGTCCCTATTTATATTATGGGCTGTAGGAAATCCACAGACTTCAATACTAAAGACATTTTACTCTTACATCCTTTGCTTAATTTAGTAATCTTAAAATAAAGTACCTTTTTCCTCCAGGGCATTTACAAACTTCTTATGACATTGTAGCAATGACATTGCTACCACACTTTTCTTCTCCCTTGTTTCCTTGCGGGCAAGTTTTTAGTTGTTTGTTTTGTTTTGTTTTGTTTTCTGAAAAGTTGGTTTTCTCTCTCCAGCTACTGCTCAATTCCCATTTTGGAATATGTTCTCTGTCTTCAGTAACAAGCTTATGAAAATCAATATTCCAGCATTTATCACAAGTTACAGAAGAACAGCCCTTAATCAAAGACATTTAGGCATGCTTGTGAAGGTTACCCAGCACATTATGACAGATGACCCTTCACAGATCCCACAGCTCACCTATTTCACCCATCCCACATGGTGATGAACCATCTCACAAAGAAATGAATAATTGAGCCTGTCCCATCACAGTTAATATCTCTCTGAGAGATGGGTCTGCTGGGAAAAAATTGTACACTTATGAACTTTCTGAAACAATAAAATTGATCCATTTTTGAGCCAGCTTTTCCTTGTGGAGCCAATTCCTGAGCAATTCAGTTTTGCTGATTGTATCTGCTGGCTGAAAGGGGGAGCTGGCAGATGTGTGCAGGACAGCACAATCTGCTGCATTTGCAGATGGAGGACACGCTCTCTGTAGAATCTGGTGGAATTTGCATTACTGAGTTAATGGTTGGATGTGTTTGTGTTCACTTTGGGGGTGCAGCCTTTCCTAAACACAGGAACACGGCAATCAGTGAAATGTGATGGTGTTGGTGTTACTGGCTGGGCTGGGGAAGGGGGGACATCATTTCTGGGATGAAAAGAGAAAGTTTCTATTGTGAAAAGCAATTGTAAAGGCATCATCAGCTCAGAGTCACTCTGAAACTAACACTTGCCCAGTGCTCTGTAGTCAACTCACTCAGAGTTTATAAGTTAAGAACAAACTCACTCCTTCAAGCTCACTGAGGAGGAAAGGCAGAAGGAAAAAGGAGCTGCAGCAACATCCACATGTGCAAATGCTGTGCCTGTAGTTGGAACACCACCTCTGGAATGATTTCTGAATCTGACCACAACAGGGTGAGCAGGTCCTGTTGGGCAAGAAGAAAAGGCACAGACACAGAAATGGGAATCACTGACCTGAATAAATGCTGGGCAGGTGAGAAAGGTTGAGGATGTGCAAGCCCCTCAGCTGACAGTGTTTGCACTAGCAGTGATTCCCTGGACACACAGCCTATGTGACCCATCCTCAATGGTTCCCAGCTCTGACCCACCCTCAGTGCCCTTGCTGGGGTGCATTTTTAGCTGTAATGTGTATTTAAGGAGCTGCTTCACAAGCAACAGTCTCATCCTCGCAGGGCAGGAAACACCAAATGTTACAATATTTATTTGCTATTTAAGAAGCCTCATTTGCTTCTAGATCCCCTTTCTGGGGCAAGTGTGTTTCTGTAGAGAAGCAAAATCAGAGTTTTCTCGTTAAGGATGGATACAGGAATCCCAGAAAATTGCAGGGAGTTGGGAGCTGAGGTCACTCACACCCTGCTGTGACACTTGAGACCTTGCTGTGACACTTGGGACCCTGCTGTGACACTTCAGACTCAGGCTCTCCACAGCCCCAAAAACAGACAATGAGACTTCACCAAACCTTCACCCAGATTTTTGCAAAATTAAGGAAAAAACGTGAGGTATTTCTGTCCCAGATTTCTCAGCCTTGATTTGGATTCAAGGAAGGACTCAGGATGATGCCCCCGAATTTGCAAACTGTTCCTCAGTTTCTTCTTGCTAGACTTACAAAATGCTACAGAACAAAAAACTGAAAGCTAAAATATGCCTAATTTTTACACTGAAGATTAATGTGTGAGCTTAACTTCATAATTATCCTGTTTAAGGGCATTGCTGGGTTTCTAAATTAAGACTGATGGCATAGATAAACAAGTAAAGGTCATTCCTTGATGCATTAGCTCTTTGTTGATGAACAATCTAACAAAAAACACTTTGTGTTTAGCATGAAACCTTTTTCATGAAAATCACATCCCACTGCCTGTCTTTATAAATATTAATTCACAAAATGCACATGTTTTGTGTGGGTCCTGACAGCCTCTGTAGTGGTACTGACAAGCCAGTCAAAAAGAGAGAAGTACAAAAAAAAGAAAAGCTGGTAAAATTTATCCAAGGTGTCAAAGGGCATTAAGACACATATTTAAATATAGGATTCTACTGAGTTGCAGAGCATAAGGATCAAGTTGAAGACAATGAGATGAAACTGGGACAGTCAGCAGTATAATCAGATCTTAAAATTCACATTGTGGGTGGGAATTCTTCTAAAAGGGCCTGGGATAAGACAAAACTGCAGACAAAGAAAATTAGAATCATCAAATCAAAACTGCCAAACAAAATTCCCTCAAAGCTAAAATCGAATTATGGTTAGACAATTTGTGAGGAAAAGCAGGGACTACATGGAGAGTCTTTGAAATGAAAAAGTAGAAGAACTGGCAAGATGAGCTGCCAGATTAATGAAAATTGAGGCTGGGAGAAGGCACGTGTTTGTCAGCAGGAAATCAAGAGAGGTTTTTGAATACCTGCTCTGTTCTGTGAGGAGCTAAGTCAAAACCTTCCAAGCAAATCAATAAGCCCTGAACCAGATGGGACCCAAAGGGGCAAAGGTACTTGGAGAGATGAACTGCGCAGCTGGAGGAATTGCCAGGGAAGTCTGAGGAAATAACTGAGCTGATAAATAGAACCAGCTCAGCTTTCAGGGGCAGCACACAGTTCCTGGCCAAGCTGGGGATCCTGCAGACATGAAGTCACAGATCACCAGTGGACAGAAAGTCACAAACCCTACTGGTGAAGGATCATCCTCATGAAATCCGGAGCCTTGTCAAAATATTGTCTTGGAGGGAAACTCTTCCCCTAATTCCCATGAAATAAACTTCAAGAACGTGCATTTATCCTGCTGGCACCATGCTGAAAAGCTGATGTGCTTATCAGTATACTGGCCCTTTCTTTCCTAGCTGCTTTGTTTATTTATTACCCTCTTTAGATGTAGACCTGAAACTGAATATGATGGGAAGGGGCAGAGCTTTGTCCTCCTCTTCACAGGAATATAATTTATCACTATCCTCTGGAGTCCAGCACATTTGATCTTGAATTACAGCCACTCAGTCCAAACAGCAAATAATTCAAATGAGCCATCTTTATTGAGGTTATCCTTGTCTGGAAGGGTAATTTACTGTACATCACAGAGATTGTAGCACCTCTTGACTTGCCTTTATACTGCAGAGTCCAGACATGCAAATCTGACTTCAGGGACTGGAGATTTTCCTGCCCTGCTTAGCTGCTATGAAGTCCCTGACTCTGCCAACTCTCAAAAGAATTTGCAGCTTGGAAACAGATTCTATAAAACATTTATCTTGATTCAGGGAGATCTGTAGCCACTGTGCAAGTGTATGTTACAGGAAAATCTTTGTCGAGGTGGATCATTAATTTGAACCAAAGAAAAATTTTATCAGAAGGTACAGAGAGGTTTTTCAAAACAGGAACAGGCAAATACTGGTAAGATTATCAGAGGTCATGCATTTCAGGGACCTCCATAATGCTGGAGTTCATCTCTCTGTTAGAACAATGCAATGAGTTCCCAGCTGAAGAAATCAAGAGTTTTATTTTAATGACCTTCAAAAAAATATTTTCTGTGGGTGCTGCACCCACTGTTGTGTGGCAATACAGAAAAGCCATGTCCAGATTTGTTGGATTATGCTTTCAATTTGATCTCAATAAAAAATCTTGTTCTTTCTGATTTTGGGTCTCATTTATTGCTTTGTGCACTTTGATTACAACAGACTAAACCTGCATTCCTTATTAGTTTGTACATACAATAATAAGGCCTTGAATACATCTTTATTAAACTGCAGTGTGTTAATAAAAAAAAATTCCAGTTACTTTATTTACCTTAAATTTTAAATGGTTCTACTCTAGTGTGTTGTGAGCTCCATGTGCAGAATATAGAACATTCTCCTGGAATTTGACCAGTGAACTTTGGCTATGGGATTAACTTTTGGTATTATTCTAAAGCATTGTTTGTATCTCACTGACAAAATGATGGTGTTACTGAGGGCTAAGCTGGCTACATAAATTTATGTATTTTCATTTGAACAACAAAAAGGTGGAGCAGCCTAGAACTTCATGGTGCTGAATTTACTAATTTAGTCTTTGAGGTTGACCATTACGCCCCACAAAGCAATTTAATAATTTCACCAATTTATGATTTAGCTACTGAAAAAAACCCCAGCAGATAAACCCAAAGCTAGCTTGTTATGACATACAGGGACCAAAGCATTTTGAGCTTACAACAACAAAGAAAGCTTTCTTTAAACATTTTGTTTGATAGCACAAAAGGGATATTTGAAAGCTGTTTTCAGGCTACAGAAATCTTGAACATGCTGCAGTAACTATTGTATTTTTCTCTGTCCAAGGCATAGTTACAAAGATTTTCTCTGAATTATTATTTGTATTTTTTTCACTGCCCTTCAGGAAATTGTACTGGTCCTTGCATTTGTTTATTCTGATTATTCTACAGGGAGTTTACACAGCTGTTGCACAAACAATATCAGCTTATATGTTCATCAAATATCACCCATTTTCATAACATTTTTAACAGCAATCAAACTCCATAAAAATTTAAATACTTCCTGAATTTGAATATGCAGCTGTAAGTTTTATGCCTGGCTCTGATATGAGGTGTCAGGTCAAAGTATCTTAGCACTCCTTCAGTAAAAAATGTCATGATTTAATCTCTGTGTTAACATCTCTTGTTCTTTAGAAATTATTTAGTTGACCTTTTCTGTGGATATGAGATTGCCATGCACAATATTTCAAAGCTCTGCTACTCAGAATAAAGGCATTTTTGACACTCTCAGGGTGCAGTTTCATAACTGGGTTCTCTGCCTCAAGGGTTTGGCTTTTTTTGCTTGGCCTCCTCCAGCTGAGAGTTCCCTCCTGGTTCTTTGAGCAAACATTGGCATTCATGCATGAACCACCGAAGCAGAAATGCACCCTCCAAAAATGAAATGGTTTGATTTCACTGGAACAGTGAAACAAATGAAGGTTCCTGTCCTGGTTTAGGGCAAATTTGGGAGAAAACCCCTGAATAGGGTCCCTCTGGAGAGCAAACCCAAATGGTCCCTCCCTTCAACCAGTCCGGGAAAAAAACATCCTCGGAGAAAAGTGGAAAAAAACCATTTATTCAACAAGCACAAAGAATGAAACAATATATGAATATGTATGAAACAATAAAACCTCTCATTCTGGAGTGAGATGGCAAATTGAGAAAGTCCTTGCTGTGGGTGTAGCTTGACTCAATCGATCTCTTACCGGTCCCTCCGGAGGTCCAGGCCCCGGTAGGCCACAGGTGCCAGCTCTCAGTGCTCCTCTGGGTCTTTCAGTCCAGGGCAGGTTTAAACAGTCCCAGGAAAAAGGAAAAAAAAACAAAAAACAACAGTCCACAGAGCTTTTCTGTCTCAGCTAGCTAAACTAACTATGAGCAAAACAGATCTCTGTCCTGCAGTCTGTCCGAGCCTCAGACGACCCGTCCCGGAGAAAGAATGTGGAGGAGTGCTGTTTTCTCAAAACAAACTGTGCAATTCTTCTTTCCCTGCTTCACTCTCAGAACCAGCCTGAAAGGCACAGAACTCAATATACTGCACAAACAGAACAGACAACTGGGGATACAAGCATCATACAGCCACCCCAAGACAGTTTCCCAAAACAGCAGCAATAACTTCAGGGTGATTGTGTGGAAGCAGGATCAGGAGGAAGGATGGGATGGCCCCTTCTGGAAACAGAACAGGCTTGGATTGGCTCCTTCTTGTTTCTGAGATGGTTTTTGAGCCTTTGCATGTTGGTTGCTTTAAAAATGTGGATTTGTGGCTCACAGATCTGTGGTGGTCACATCACGGGGCCTTCTTTGGACCCGAGCATGAGACAGCAATTTAGAAGAATTCTAAATGTGTGGGAATGTGAGGGAAATGTGTGGGAAATGGATTTGTAGAGAATTCTCAAAGCCTGACAGAAGGCTCACATAGTATGGATTTGTATGCAAACTTTAAGATAAGAAATGCTGACTTAGAAATGCCATGGGATAGGACAGACATTGTTGAGAGAGAAATGGAACCAGAAACAGGTTTCAAATGATGGCCTTGCAAATAAGACTAGATACTTTGGAGAAATAGAACAGTGAAAGGTGCATTGTAGTAGGACCCACAAGGGGTGATTTTAGGTGATTGGCTTTAAGGCATTTACAGCATTGTGTGGCAAAAACTGATAGGCCAAAAAACACTTACAATGTGTTGTAATTAGGAAATAGTTGGCTTCTAATTGTGATAATGTAAATTATAACATCTGTATTGTCTCACCCTTCACATGAGACTGAAAATGGAATAAAAGTCTTTGAAACACCTCTCAGTTGTCCCATCTCTGGGTCAGAAAAAGGGAAAATCTGACACCTAGGCTGTGCACATTCTTGAAAACAGAGGTCATGGTGTCATTTGAAGGGAAAAGTCTGGTCCAAATGTATTTTCATATATTGCAACATTTGAAGGAAAAAGTCTGATCCAGATGCATTTTCATATATTGGAACTTCTTCCCTGCTCTGCTGGACCAGCACATATGGTTCTAAATATGTGTTTCTTTATCTGCTGACCCAAACCTGCATCATTTAGTGCCTTAGCAAAATTCCTCTCCTGGGATCTGTGCCAAATATTTAAACTCATGGATCTAATCTGAAGTATTTGGGAAAAAAAAGCAAGTTAACATTTGGATTTGTGGAAACAATATTTAGCTGATAATAGTGTAGCTTCTATGAGTGTAATTTTGCATGCAAAGAGCAATGAGTCAAGTCACAGAAAAGAGGTTTGAAAAATAATGAGACTTTGCCTCAACATATATAATTAATTCTGTAGATATTAATACTTGTTTTCAATAATTCATGATCTGCATTCATTTCTGTGGGATTCCAGTGTTTTCTGAGAGAATCTCACAGCTTGGCAAGGGAGGGATGAGCAGAACAGAAGTTCACGTGTGGAAAATTATCAATTTTTGCAACATTGCAGATCTGAGCTGCTACTGGGGGAAGCCAATATGTGAGGAGCAGGATAAAAACCCATTTGGAGCCTTTAGACAGTTCAATATGTAATTCTGGCAATATTATAGAGTTTTTTAGCTGCAGTTTCTGTACTGATTTATCAGAGCTAAGAGACTGCAGTTAGTTATGGGTGTACCACACCTATTTTTCTTCAGTGCTATATCCTTAATTGCATTTCTACACGATATATTCTTGTCTTTTGTAAGAGAAGCTGTTGTTTTCTGCATGAAAAGCTTGTCAGGGTGGCTGTAGAGTAGCAGGTGCTGTAGATCAAGGCAGGCCTGAGCAGCAAGGAGCTCCCAAGGGCAGGGACTGGTTGCAGGAGGGTCTGGGAGCTCTCCCAGTGGGAAGGGACAGTCCTGGAGCTGGCCCTGAGCCTCCCCTGCAGAGGGGATGTGCTCAGGACCCTCTCACATTTCACCAGAAAATTTCCTCTTTTAGTTAAAAGCCAAACACTGAGAATTAAGCTCCAGGAATTTATATTCCAAGAGCCAAATAAATTTCTTTGCTCTTCCCTCCCTACCCCTCACTGTCCTGGATTCCACTCCAGGGAAGAGTCTATAACCCCTACTTGTGAGAAAAGGTGAAAATACAATCAATCCAAATATATGAAAGAAAAGAATCCAAGCTTCTGTGTAAAGAAAAAATCATTATTTTTAAACCAGTGGCATAATTTATGGATAGCTGTGAGACATGAGAGTGAATTTTAGCATTACTCTCATGAAAGATGGATATGCTTCATCCTACCCATTCATCTTTTTGAACATTGGCTCATTTTACCCTTTCACTTTGAGGCTGTCAGGACTAAGGGAAAAATTCTATTCTGGAGAAGCAGAATTAGGTAACTCTTAGGCATTGCCAGGTTGGAATGAAGGGCTTTTCAAGGACCATCAATGTATGAATAGGATTACCTTGGATGCACTGGTGACCAGACATATTTTTAGCCTTTGGCAGAGGAGAATGGAATCTCTGAAAACAGCATGACTGCCACTAAGAATCACTTCACAGAATATTACAGAGGGGGAGTTGAAACTTTTGGAGAAGGGGACAAGGAGATGGACAGTCTCATATATTTAATTTTTTCCCTTCTTATTTATAGACTATAAAATAAAGATCATAAAGATCATAAAATAAGACCTTCCAAATGAATAACAAATAAAAGTCTGCCTGGTGCCATGCCCATTTATGTGGCATTGATTTTTGAAAGGAAGGGGCTTATCCTCATTTGGATCAAGCTTGGGGTCCTGGTGAGAAATCGGGGCTGTGAACTGAGCAACAAGTTGTAAGAAGCAGTGATTGCCTAAAATTTAAAACTGAAATGGTGCTCCTGCCATGGGAGAGATTGGCTGATGTTAAAAATGGCAACCTTCAAAAGGAATTTTAGCTCTCTTTTGGAATTCTGCCTCCTTTCACAGCAACATTGAATCATTCCCACTGATTTGTGAACTAAGCTCTGTATGCTTAAAATATCTGGGGTCTGCTAAAATCTGTGACAAAGCAGAATTCTCTAGGTTGACTGCATCCTCTACCAATATATTGTAAATCAGCTTAAAGTACCTCTTGCAAATGCAATGTCACTCTCAGTGCCAAGTTCATGAGCCTAGGTGGCACAAAACAGACATGTAAGGAGGTGATTGAATAAAATCCATGCATATTTTTAAATGTGTTTCACAAAGGGATTATTTTTAAGCCTGACTAATGAATGTTGTCAGACTAGCTTAAAACAAGGGAAAAGTGAAATGATAATAAAAGAAAAAAAGACAAAATTAGAAAGCATTTTAATCCTCATGGGAACTAAAGTCTTAAAATATTTTAATTAACTTCTGTTCATCTGCCTTTATTTTTATATTCCTGAATAGCTTCATATACTCAGCCATTATATACTCCACATATGGACACCTCATAAAGAGATTTATCCCATCATAAAATCTGAATAGACCAAGAATAGACAGGATGGGCTCCTCTCTGAACACACTGCTCTTCTACACTGACTGCAAAGGGAGTGTAAATGAACATCTTAAACTACACAACATATGAAATGCAAAGTTAAGGTGAAATGAATACCATGTTGAATTCAGATTTTTGGATAAACATCCAGAGCTAGGGTTTGTTTAAGATCCCAATTTCTAGGAAAGTCAACTGGGCTTAAATGAAAAATCCTTTTCAGAAAGATTCTTTTTACACCTGACACTATACATTAGTTCTTCCCTATTTCTTCTATATAAAATATAAAATTTCTGCACCAGCATTGTTCCTTTTTATATCAACACCATATAAGACAAAACCACTGATTTAATTTTTAATTCTCTAAGAGCTGTTTGTAATAGGATTCATAAATAATGATAAATAGAGTGCATGGCAAATTTTCATGCTGTATTTATTAGTTTATTAACTGCTGTACAGTCTCTCATTTGCTACAGTATGGAAATGCAAAAAAACCCCAACCTGAATAAAGGTTTAAGATTGGTTTTACTCTGGACTTCTGTAGAAGAGAAATGGAGTCGGTTTGGCCAAATATAATTTATAAAGTAGCAGAAGTTGCTAGGGGAAGAGACTCCACAGAACTTCCTGTGAAATCCAACTTGTAAAAGAGCATAAAAGGGATATAATTTGCTGTTAAAAGGGAGCTTTTCCACAAAGATCTCTAAAATGTGTGTGGGTTAGTGCAGGGAGGGGACAAAGAACGTTTTAGCAACTGTTAAAGCACTTTAGGTAGGTTGCTTTGTTTACTGGTGCATTTTCAAACACATTAAAGGTTGGAAACACTGAGGAGAAAATACCTACATAACTTTTCTCCTCCTCTTTCCCTGAGTCCCATGAATGTGAACTGAAAGCACTCTTTAGTGTATTAAAAAAAATTGATTCCTATTTGAAGAGTCAAAGGTCTTCTTTTAAAATTAAAATTAAATATTTTAAAAAGTATCAGCCTCTTAAAACCCCATTCATTGACATGGATCTGAAGGGTCTCAGTAAAGAATTCAGTTATGAATACATGCAAGAGGCTTTTCTCTGAGAACACGGCCAGCCCTGAGCCAGGAGACACTGAGTAAATATTGAAAATGTGCTCACTGTAATCTGCAGCTTCTAATAGGGCAAGGAAGAGGCATTTCCTCCATTCCCTCCTGCAGCCAGGCAGGAAATCAATCAGCCAGGGAACATGGCTTGTTTGTGCCCTTTTTTGTTGCACTGACTGATGTTTTATACTGCACTGATCATTAAGCAGAAGGCACCAGAGGTGGAACTCATAAAAAGACATAATAGCGATGTATTTTTTTGCTCTGTGGGAGAAATCCAGATGATTTAAAAAGCCCACGTGTTGCTTGCAACTGCCACATGTAGTTTCATGACCAAGCAGAGAGGATGCCATTTATAATTGGCATTAAAGCTCATTAGAGCAGCATTTGCTCTCATCTTCTTTCAGGGATTTGGACCCTAAATCCCAGGGCTTTAGCTAAAGCTCTCTGAAAGATTCCCTCTTGTCTCCTGAGCCACTTCTGACCTGTCACTTTACCCTCTCTCTGCACTTGAGTGTGATTTTCCCTTTTGCAGAAGAGATAATGATGGTTGTTGTTCATGCCATTCTCAAACAGGTCTCTGGCCCAACACTCTAGTGTTTTTTTTTTTTTTCTTTTTTTTCTCCACCCCTTTTTTTTAATACCTAGATGATCAATAAGATCTCTATAAATCCTTCAAAACTCCTTCCTCTTTTGTTATTCAGCTCAGTTCTTGATGCAGATACAATGCCAGACTTTAACCAAGATATTTGCATAAGGTTAGATGGAAAATAGGTATTAACCCATATATAACATTGAAATATCCCATTTCCTGTTTCTGCTGTTTGCCTTGCATGGAAAACAAAAGTAGATTTTCCAGAAATTGGATCCTTTCAGTGAAGTAATTAATTGAATCTAAACCCTTCATTTTCCAGTTTTCATAGAGACACTTCAACTTGTTATTTCAATTATTTTTTGAACCAGAGAGGAATTTTAAAACAAAGCAATTAAGTTTACTGAAATTATACATTGACCACATATGAATGACAACTTCTGCTTCACATTTTTACATATCTATTAAATAGACACATAAATTTATTAAAAGTTGCATCCACTTGTGACATAAGCTTGAAGATTGCTTAACAGGTGTAAATACTTTCATAATATGGAGATATTTATGTTCATGTTTCGCAGGTCAAACTACTGGCTGGGAAAGGTCACCCAGAACTCAAAATCACCTTGGGAGGTTCTTGGCTCCCACTAAAGGTGTTTGAAGACACAGAAGTTACTGGGGAGAGAACCCAAATCTTTTGGAATTATTACAGAATTTTAATTCCAAAGGATTTTAATTATGGTTTGAAATAGCACTGAATGTCATTGCTGCCTTTGCTGTAACTGTGGCAATATGAAATGCAAGTTTTTGAGAGCACATATTACAATGTTTGCTCTGCCAGTTATTTTAGTATAGATACATTGCAGGAAATAACAATAAATGAAGTAATTGGTGGCTTCCCCATATGGCATGACAAGGTTTGATTCATTCAACAATTTGAGCTCATACTTTCATAATAAATACATATGCAAAGGAGTGTATATGATGCATTCTGTAATATTCAAGTTCTTTAATATTTATGCAATTCTTTTAATGATTCCTAAGAACTCCTGTTCTTAGGCTGTGCTGCTTTGGTTAGGAACTGTTATCTTCATCTCAATAATTTAGACTGTGATGTCTTTGTGTGCCTTTGAAATCGATATTTTCTTCAAAGGAAAAAGAGCTTTTTATTTTTTTGTCCCTTTCATCTTGTAGCTGTTTTGAAAAAAAATCCTATTTTGAGTAAAGAAAGCATTCTAAATATTAAAATATTGATGTAAATACTGCGAGGTGTTGGTGTAACACAGGTGCCCACTGTGCACAGGACTGGTTTTGTCTGTGTCTAATCTCTTGAACATCAAGTGTATCAAACTGCTGCAGAAGGGGCTTTATAAAAGAGCTGGATGACACAATTAAAGTTATAAAGCATAATGGCAACATCCAGTTACAGCTGAGGAACTGAACCTAAGCCTTTTTCACTCTCACACTCTCATTTTTATCTGCTTGTATCATTATCATCTATACAGAGCTGCGATTTTTGAAGAAATACCTAATTTCAATTCCTTTGTATTTTTCTGTTGGCATTTCCTTATTCAGGGCACTTTACACTTCAGAGAGTGAATCAGACACTTTAAACAACCAGCCTGGCTGCTCATACATTTCCTGAGCCTTATTTGCCATCTCTAGATACAAAATAAGTTGCTGTAATAGGTTTATTGTCAAGAAGGAAAACTCCTGAAGCTTTAGCCTTACTTTTCCATTCTCTCGACAGGGGTTTAATATTGCTCTGATTCTTTGGGTGGCTTGAAAGGCACAGAAAATTCAAAAGGAGATGCAGCTCTGTGCCACAATTAGGAAATATGGATTTCTCCCTTGCAGGGACTTATGCTTGGACTCCTTTCCATCCTGAGCCTGAGACAGGGGTCAGTGGTGGGCCTGTCAGTGCTGGGTTAATTTTTGGGCTCAATGATCTTTTGCAGCCTAAAGGATTCTATGATTCCATGGTTTGGATCACCACTACTACAACAGGTAGCACACTCCCAATTTTTTTAAGATGTAAGTCCTCCAGCACAGAACTTCCCCTTCATATGATCCCTGGTAAACCAAAGTTACAAATTTCTCTTTCTGCCAGGTCTGTGACTATCATACAATTGCAGAAAACTATTATGTCCTCATTTAAAGGAAAATTCTGAGCAAATATCCAGTGCTCCTGACCTACAAGTACTTGCAAATTAAAAAAATGTACTTTTTATACCTATACAATGATGTATTTGCTCTACAATATTTGCTTAATCTTTCCATCACTATATTTAAAGTTCCATCACTGTATTTTCACAGTTTAAAGTCAGATGAGATCATGCTTCTTTTATCTCTCCACCTATGTGCATCTAAACTTAAACTCAGAGCTTAGCGCCCTTCTCAAAAAATCACTAATTAAAATTTACAATTGTTGTGTCATAAAACTGCACTAATAGGTGGAAATATTCCAATCCTTCAGAGTCCACTGATGATTCAGTGCTGTGCCCATGAACAGCTTGTCAGTTAAAAACTGCAGCTTTTCATTAAAAATAAATATCTGTACCCTCGCATCACAACAAATATACCATGTGATATTTCCTTCCTGATATATCCAGATGCTTTCTTCAAAATCAAGGAAATAATAAACCCAAACAATTTTTCAGGATCTAAAGGACCTGGTCCTGAAAGCATGGATGGGAATTTTCAGCCCAAATCCATGGATTGAAAGCAGCATTAAAACAAATCACAAGATAATTCCCTTATTCAAAAGTGGCCTTCTCCACTGCACTGCTAAAACCTTTGTTTGCAACTCTAAATCTAAAGAACTCCTTTTTTCCCCTGCCTCTAGCAGGAATTAGAGACAGAGCCTTTCAACTGCTCTTTACACTTGCAGAAAATTACAACTGAGGGCAAGTCATACTTCCCTTCAGAAGTAATGAGAAATTGAGGTTATTTTGGGATTATATTGATGGGAGAATGCTTTGATATTTTTGTAGCACTGTAAATCTAAACTTGTCTCAATTCCAGTGCTTGAGCACGAAGAGGATCACTCCTATTAACTGTGTTAATACCAGCATTGAAACATCAGCTGGAAATTTATCCCCTTTCTCCACCAAGACCAAAACTGCAGTCCAGTAAATATGGTTTGATTATCCACAGCATGAAAACGGGGCTGGGGGAAGGAATTTAAAATCAAAGTAGATAGAGGAAGAGGAAAAGGAAGAAGTAAACATGAAAAAAGAGATTTAAAAATGACAGAGAATGAAAACTAAGCATAAATGAACTTTTTATTTGGCTCCAAGGATGCATTAATTCAATTTATTCCACCTGAGTGTAGGAAACTTGGATGGAATACTAGTTCCCAAAAAACCACGTCCATATTTCATGATTTTTAGGTAAAATGGGGATCCACCAGTTTTGGAACCACCTGAAAAAAAAAAGTTATTTTTTTCTTTTTTTTTTCATTATTTTGCTAAAGCTAACCTTGCATTTTGGTATATACAAATAATGAATAGTTCATGTAGAACTATTTAGAAAATACTCAGTATTTTTTACTAGCAAGAAAGCAAGCCATGAGAATATGAATCCTAAGAGTCAAAAATTACAAGACTGGAGGACAAAATGAGAAGACTTAGGAATCTAAAAAAGGAAATTTTTTAAAAAAAATTAATACTTAGAAAGTAGATGTGTTCATGTTTTGGGGTGGGTTTTTTAGCTTTTTTTTGTCATATCCAACACAAATCTAGCAAAACTGATTACTCACCACATTTAAAAATTACCATTAACGACATTGGGGGCCAAAGAAGGATGAATTGTTCAAGAAAAAAAAAGTATAAATAGACACTTGAAGATACTGGGTTTTCCCATGTCTTCCTCCAAAAGTAGCAATTCTCTTTTATTTGTGCTATTCTTTTAAATAAAAAATTCAGTAGGAAATGGAAAAAATATACCTCAGAATAATCAGGGAAGTCAACCTAATGGAAAAAATAAAGACGTTTATGCCTTATATTTCAGTGTGCTTAATTAAATGCCTTCCTGAAGATTTTAAAGCATTTTAGCTCATATATATATCTTTGCAATTTCAGTGGCAACCCAGTTGAAGAGCCTCTAACTTAACTCTGGTGAGAACCTGCTGCTTTCTTGTAGCCCACAGCCACTGAGGTTGAGTTAAATATTCCCTTTAGAACAAATTAGAGCACAGAACATGTCAAACCTTCCATTAAAACCCTTGGAAATTCCAACAGAAAGTCAGTTTTATTTGAGGGCTGAATTGCCAACAGAGCTGCCCTGCTCTTTTCTGTCTGCAGAAATGAAGCATTCAGGGAAATATTAGGTTTTTAGGTTTTTCCCTAAACCCCAATAAGCAAATCATTATTGCCCTTGTGACTCCACACTGGTTGTGATAAATGCACAGAACTAATTTTGGTCAGTCAGGAATTCTATAGGAATTGCACAATTTCATTTAGTTTGAGTCGATATCCTTTTCAAAACCAGGAAATTTGTGGCTGAATCCACAGCAGGATCCTTTTGTGGGTACTTGCCCAGCAGAAAAACATCATTTTGCCAAAAGTAGTTCTGCAGATCAATATTTACACACAGCAGTGTTGGTGATGTTAAACAGCTCCCTTTCCCCCCCAAACAGCATAAAAACTCATTATTTAAAACCACTTGATTAAAATCTGTCTGCAGTTTTAAAAAGTAAAATATGCATGGACCGATTTTGCTCAATTATTTGAACATGCCTGTTTATAAATCAATGCATAAAATTGCATAATGTGTTTAAAAAGTCAAATAAATATTTAACATTTGCCATTGGCTTTCTGAGGAGAAGTTGCCCACTAACAGAAATTCCTTATTTCTACTTCTGAGAGCAGACAAATTTGCCTCATAAAATGAAACCTAAATATTGGTGACATTAGCAGTGACCAGCATGCACACTGATGGCACCAAGCTCAGGGGAGATAATCTAAATCAGCTGCCTGTGGCTGGATTTCATCATTATCAAGAGCTGTTATCATTTTCCACTCAGGTATGCTGGGCAATTTCTGGCTCACCTAGAGAAATGCATTTGGATTTGCCAGCTCAGGGAGCTGCTGGTGTCCAAAACTGTAGGATCATTACTGGGATGCTGTACACTTCCCCTGCTAGGCAATATTAATGACAAAGCTGGCTTAGAACACTGACTGCTTGGTGGTGTAAGCTGGGATTCAATCACCCTTTAATTAATTAGTAGTCTTTACTTTGAGGAACTGCAGCAAAATGTGCAAAATTAGCAGTGACACACACACACAGACTCAATCAGCTCCTTAGCCTTAGCTTACTCAATTTGCAGAGCTGCTGATTTTTTAAATATAGATAATATAGAAGGCAAAGAAAATGAGGCTGTTGCAGTGCAAAAATAAGCACCAAGCCTATCTTTCAGCAAATAATGAAATTGTGAATGCATTTTCCAGGCATCCAGAAGTTAATACTCCTCAATGCTTTCTCTGTCCTTCATTTTCTTGAGCACTGGTAAAACATATCCTCTATTATATACCGAAAATTATACAAATTAAACCAAGTATCTTCATTTGTCAGCAGCCTACATCATGCTAGATAGGCCAGACAGAAATGACTTTGGTATTTAAATAAGCACATAAATTATGACTTAATAAGTGCTGAGAAGAATGAATTCCAGGGTTCAAGTTGGGAAACAAAGTTTTGCCACCTCAATTCCAAATAGCACATGAACAAGGGTTCATGTCTAATTTTAATTTGCCCTCAGTGGCATTCACGGAAACTGGTTTTAACTCAGGATGTTTCAGCTCTCCTCTGACCTGTGCTATGGGTCTGCCAAAACATCATCAATATATCCCAATTAGCCGTGGAAATCAGGGTGCTTCCACTTCTGCAGTTATTGACCAGGCACTTCAGCCTGCAATTGATGTGAGGAAAAATTTAAATCCTCTTTTTGCCACACTGCACCCAATCTCACGGCCAATCACAGAATTTAAAGAGGAATTAGGTCCCTGGTGTTGTTTCCTGGGTCAGGAAATCACTTTTGCAGTCGCTCAGAGCTACAACTTAAGAAACTGGTCTCGTTCTCATTGAGCAGAAAATCCTGTTTTCCTCCTCCTAGAAATCTCTGACATGATCAGCAGCTGAGGGAGCTCCCAGAACAGCAGCAAGACATGATTCCTGCTGGGAAACCCCTGGCACATTGTTCCTGAAGCCCTCAGGTAACACTGCAGTGAGCACAGCCCCCAAAATTCAGTGTTTGTTTTTCCAGGGCTGGGGATGCAGATCCTGTGCAGTCACAGTGTGAGATTCCTGGGGCAGAGCAGCAAATGGCATGTTTAAAGAGGGAATGCAGCCTGAAACTGTATTAATACACTGCCTCACCCTACTTTACCCTTCTGGGGCTATTTCCTGTAAATTTGGGTTAGAACAAATTCCTGCTGTGAGCAGCTTCAAAATTCTGGCTTCTTTATTACACAGAATCCAGGAGAAATGGCTTGTGGTTTCCAAGAATCCAAGTGAAACATGAACAAACAGTCCTTTATTGTTACCAGTACCAAACCATAAGACCACGTTCAAACTCTGGAGTGTTTGTTTTGCTCCTGTCCAAGAAAATTGGCCATTTTATTTGTTTTCCTTTACTCGTGTAGAACTTTTTCTTCCATTTCTTTCTTCTATTTACACAACAATTTCATTGAAGTCAATAAGGCCATTCTTGGCATGAAGTGTTACTCAAGATTAAAGATAGCAGATGTCTGCTTTAAGTCACAGTCTCCTGTTAAACACTGCACAAGAGCACTAAATATTGTAAAGGTTAAGGACTTGAATTTATCACAAGTTTATTATGGGAGCATGAATACTTTTACAACTGTAACCCCATAACAATATACAGAGTATATTGAGTACTAACAGCACCAGTGCTGCAAATGTCAATTGGCTCATAAATAATTTATCTCAGTTTCATGTATACATGAATTTAATTGTTTAGACTAATCAAATTTCCCCAAGATGCTGATTGTTAGGGGCAGTGGTGTGCTGGCTGAAAATATATCAATTCTTGGTCCAGAAGAGTTATAAAGGACACATTTTAAAACAAGTCAGGATTCAGTAGAGAAATTCCATGGACAGCAGATAGAGAAGAGCCCACAGGGCTGGCTGTTCTGTGGGGATGGGATGTCTGGGATGCCTGAGTGTTGCTTTTTATCTTCTTTTCTGGCAGGGTTGGGATTAAACATTCGAGATGGTGTTTTGTGTTCAGACTCAGATGTTTATTAATTCTTATCTATATAACAGTCTAACAAGCTGAGAGTTCTACAGCACTTCCAGCTAACAAACTGAAAATGGAGCCATATCTCTCTCTCTGCAAGGCCTTTTAATGGCAAACTATCCAATTAAGAAATGACACCTAAATTATTTTTTCACTTTTAACCCAATAACAACCACCCGTGGCCCACAATGTAGACTTCTCTGTCCACTTACAATATACTGCCCAGACCCATGAAGAAGAAGGTGAAAAAGAAAGACTCAGCCTGTGCCCTAAAATTCCATCTTGCTATATATATATATATATATATATATATATATATTACTATATTCTATACCCTTAAACTCTAAGTTTTCCACCCCGTGATATTACACACTTCTATTCAAACTACACACCCATAATCCCAGTGCTATTAGTCAATTTTGGAAGCTTCCTCCACGGCCTCAGGTCAAATGCAGTGTTTGCTTGGGGGTCAGTGCCTGTCAGCACAGGAAGTCTGAAATTCTCAGCGACCAAGGGAGTGCCCAGGTGAGTGTGCCCCGGGATGGGCAGCAGCACGTTCAGTGCATTGTAGCTCCGCTCCACCAGATGGCCCCAAGCACATACGTTCACCCCCCAAAAAAAACTCCCCCATGAAATATTTGACACAACTGTCTAAGGGCAACGGCTGAAACTCGCCGATGCATTAATGTTTAGAACTGTTTAATTAGGCACAATCAGGAGCCAGCTGTAGGCACCTGCACAGTAACTAAACAGAAGCGTTAACGATTTGCTTTTATAAATGTTTTAAATATGATATCCAGGGTGATTAAGATGTGCATGGCTGCATCATGCTGATGGAGGTTTTTTAATTCTTTTGGAGTTTTATTGCCTGAAGTTTCTTTTGCCCATCAGAGTACCATTAACTACTTGGGAAAGAGACCAGCAGCAATTTATGTGGAATAGCAGCCAAATCCAATGATAATGGGAAATTCCCATTGCCATACGTATATCTGCGTAGACATGCACAGAATAAATAAAATTATCTCAGTCTTGACTCTGTTTTTTTTTTTTTAACAAAACCTTCCACGACTTTGGAGTTCCTCTAGAGCTGAATCTACAGCCAAGGGCTGTGCACTGCATCTGGGTGTGCAGCACAGATCAGACCATGCACAGGGAGGGTGTTTGCAGGAAAGGAAGGGAAAAAAGGGCTTTTCCCCATTGTGACCAAATTTAAACACTCAAACAGGCAGGAAAAAAGTGGTGAAACGTAAAAAGAGAAAAATAGTGAGAGAAGTAAAGACAATGTAAGAAAGAGCTAAAATAGCCCTTCATTTATATCTTGGAAAGAATATGTAGGTTGTTTAGTGGACTGTAATTGCTGAAGAATAAAAAGCTACCCTGGTGTCATGTCAGGCTGAGTTTTAGTGTTTCTTTGGCCAGCAGTTTTTGCTTAAGCATATGGTTGTCTACAGACTCAGGCAATGGAAAACTGGAAATGTTGTTCATCCAGTCATGCCTTAATATTTGTTTTCAGTGGATCTGAACCTACATCAGTTTTATGTCCTCTGACAAATCTGAGTGTAAATCACTCCAAAATAAAAGTTGTCTGCCAAGCTGCTCCTGATTTTGTGTCAGAACTATGAAAGGTGCGAAAACTTCATTCAACCTCTTTTGAATCCTTTTTAAAATATACAAAATTATTTCACTTTCATGCGTTGTGTTGACACTCTTGCCTGGTTTCAGAATTTCAGGTGTTACTACCTGGGTTTTTTTGTCATGTCCCTTCTGCTGCAAGCTTGCTATTTTCCATAGCCTTTTGGCAGGATGAAGTTTACCTGCTTTGAGAGAAAAATCAAGTTTTTTTTAGCTCAGCTTACCATGAGCTACAAGATGTTGCCCCAAGGCAGGTAAAAAGCATGCACACATTCTGGCAAAAGGCTGTAATCTCCAGAAAAGCCAGGTCAGCTGTGCTGCTCTTTCTGGCTGTGAACATCTCTTTGAGGATTGAAAGCTGGCTGCAGGTGGCTCAAAGAGAATCTAATCTTGGTGAGAGAAAAGCACTGGGAACCCCAGTTAGGCACCTAAAAGGACCGATGGCTGCCTCCACTGGGGTGGGATCAGTCCTCTCTCCTCTGCATCACTCTGAAAAACATAAACAGCATTGAGGGCACCTGCTGTGCCTGATGTAGGGATGGGATGAAGAAAAACCTGGGATGCTCCCAGGGTCACTGTGGTTTGCTCTAAGAATGTGCTGTAGTGCAGTGGCTGTGCTGTACCTCCTGCTGGGTTGTAGCTTAATTCCACAGTGTAGCCTCAAAATCTTTTTCTTGCTATTTACCACTCATATTCAGTTTAAAATCAAAGCAAGATTTTGTTCAGCAGCCAGCTGCAAGCTGGGCCTAGTTTAAAAAAAAAAAAAAATCAGTCTGAAGTATTTATGCTTCATAAATCACCATCAGCTGATAACATGTTGGAGAGCCAGAACACTGTGAGCAGATCGCTGCAGCAGGACAAAACTTGTGTCATTTGTAGCTAGAACTCCTTGTTTCACGACTGCATTGATTCACACAAATTATCAGGCTATTTCTGCCTATTAATAAAAACAACAATTATTCCTGTGCACACCTATCAGGAGTGTAGGAACACATTCAGTCATTGGGGGCACAAACCAGAGGAAGCACAAATATTTGACAACAGATCAACTGAGTGTCCTCAAAGGAAGGTGACACGTCCTTTACCACCACCACCAGTTTAATATGCAGGTTTCACAGTTTAGCTTTGCTTCCCGAGAGCAAATCACATTTTTTCAAATCCAGACTATAAGTAGTTGACTGAGCTTTGTCTGAAAATTAATGAAATGATGTGTACAAGGGAGAAAGATCTCTTTTAAGTAACATTTTTTGTGTTCACTCCAGTGCCAGTCACACATCTGGGTATTCTGGGTTTCAGTCATACTCCTTGCAACAAATCTAGCACTGGTGTACTTCTCTGTAGATGAGTTTAGTACAGAATCTCATGTCTCTGTTCTTCCATAAACATGGTCAATAAAAGTTTTACTACTTAGCAGTTAATTCAGAGTTCAAGGCTTCCCTTTAATGCACAGTGCATATATTAGCCAGATAGGTTTAACAAAGCCTCTCTGGCATTAATTCGCCAGCAATAATCATGTAGTAAAGTGGATTGGATTCCTCCTGCAGTCCTGATGGCTGTTCTGTAGCTATGTGCAGTGTTAATAGCTGTGGGCACTTGCCTGAAGGACAAACCCCTTCAAATGCCCCAAGAAAGCAGATAATTAAATGCATTTAGATGTGAACTGGTTTGCTGCATTTCATGACTTAAGACTGAAACTATTACACCAAAGATGTTCAGGAATCTCTCCATGCTTAGGAAGTTAAAGTTAAAGGAAGAAGTTAAATTAACTCTGTGCAAAAGTAGACTAAGGCAATACAAGGATTTGGGCAGCTCAGAAAATGCCATTGAGATGAATGGAGGATGGATTGGAGAGATCACAGGAACAAACCAAGTCGTTGGTTGTTTTGCCCCCTTTCTCCCATCCCAGCAATCTGGTGTTCCATATAACTACAACCTCTGCATGTTTAGCTAAACCCATTTCTGGGAATGATCAGGCACCGAATCAATGACATCTTTAGGCTGTAATATCACATATAATGCGGAATCTGACCAAGGGGTGACACGCTGGGTTATCTGCGTTAACCATGAGGAGCAGGGTTTAAAATGGCACGGATGTGTGAGCAGGTGGGAAGCCTGTTACATAAATACATCCAGCAGAACACGTTCAAACGCTGTTAATCCTTTATGCAAAGATAAAGCGAACGGGCCAAGCTCAGCGCCGGCACGGGTGTTCTGGTGCGTGATCGCCCTTTATGAGCACCCGATGTTATCCGTGTGCGGCGATGCTCCCTCCCGCCGGCCCCACTTATTATCCTTTTTCTCCATCCTTTCGAAGCGCGGGGCTTCATTACGAGCCAGAGACGAACACCGGAACGCCAGCCCACGGTCGGAGCAGCAATCCAGCGTATGGCGGCGGTGCCCGGGGATGTCAGCCCCTGGCACCGACGGGTTCACGGCTCTCCGGGCAAGGATGGGGAGCGTTAAATGGGGCAGAAAAAGCGCTCTCATCGCGCCCCTTCCCCGCGTTAGGCGAGGACAGACAGCAGCGTCCCGGTGCCGGGCGGTGTCGCAGGGCGGCCCCGAGGGGCGGGCGGGACGGCCCCGGCTCGGCTCCGGCTGCGGCTCCGCTCGGCAGCGCCGCGGGGGCGGGCGGGGAGGCGGGGAGGGGAAATCCCCAGGATCCCCGGCCCCCCTCCCCCC